>CM024757.1:26638685-26707806 GCA_014218235.1 Colocasia esculenta | reverse complement strand
CAGCCTTCGTCCGCTCGGGCTTCCACTTCGGCTTCCCGAGCTGCCTTCTCTGCCCTCAAGGTCGACAAAAGCTTATCCAAGCCTTGGGCAAGCGCGGCCGCTCGATCTTCAGACTTGCTGGCTCAGGGGGCTTCGACCTCAATCGACTTTTTCAAGTCAGCACTTTACCTCGAGGTCGGCGCACTTACCTCGATAACGCGCAGCCGACTCTCGACTGTCGTCTGAGCCTGGTCCGCCCAGATGAAGAAGGGACCGACCAGCCCCAGATGCTGTTGCAGCCCCCCTGTAAAGCTCGTCAACGAGCTGAGGACTCTCATCGCGTTCGCCTGCGAACTGGCACCCGCTGGACTAGAAAGTTGACCCCACTCCTTGGGGCTCAGCTCCGTCGACAGAGACTGAAGAGGAGCTCGGGCGACGAAAGGCGAGATGGTGCACGAGACCCGCTTTTGGCTGATTCAAGATCGGACGTCCGGGCTCGTTTGGTTGACCTCTCTGACACGGGCTTGGTGGAGGTGCTGGCACCCCCGAGACAATATCATTGATGGAAGGCACTGGAGGGTCCATGATCTGGACATCGGCTTCCTGGATCAGCCTCTTTCCCCCCGAGTTGATTCTTCTTCTTCTTACCTCCCCCGGCGAGGAAGCGTTGTGTGGCAAGGGCCGTGTAGTCAGTCACAGGAGCACTTTTGTCAGCCATTTCTGCCAAAAAAAACCGTTGTCAGATTGCAAGGCCAAAAGAAATAGCAAGAGTAAAAAGCCCCAAATGCATCAGACCTTAGTCGGCTTCCGGATCAACTCGAACAGCTTGACTAAAGGTTCATGTAGATCAGGCATTGGTACCACCTGCAACGACTTGAGGTTCGAGAGCTCGGCATCACTGATGTCAGGAGGAGGACCGAAAGGCTTTCGTGAGGATTAATGGTCGACCAAATAGTAGGAAAATCCCAACCCTCGGGGCTATGGATGAAGCAGAAGTTCCTCTTCCAATGATGGATAGAGGAAGGAAGACGACCAAGGAAAATGTCGCCCTGACTGAGCGGAAATGTACAACCAGTCCCCTAAAACTTGATAGAAAAGTAGTAGAAGAAGAGGCGGATGCTCGGCAGTATTTTGGCTACTGCACAGCGACGAGGAAGCCGATAGCCGATCCCGGAGTTAGGGGCCAATTGAGAGGGGCGACCTCTAAGTACAGAAGGAGATGAAGAAGGAAAGGATGGAGGGGGTACCGAAAGCCAGCTTGGATCACCTCTGAGTAGAGGCAAAATCCGTACTCCATCATGTGATGAGCTCGGATGTGTCATTGGAATTGTAGACGGTGTAATCGGCAGGGAAAGCAAGACCAGGATGATTGAAGATCCATTCTAAGGTCGTCCGATCGATCTTGGAGGCAGCGTCGGCCACAGATCGACCGCCCTACGCACGCCAGAGGAAGGAGTGGAGGAAGCTCGGGGAACATATGTCCCGGAGAAACTACGAGAACGAATTCGTCGGGGTCTCCGACGCCTGGGCTTCAGAGGGGCCGCCGGGGCAGGGACGAAGGTAGAGGAGACGCAGGCCGGATGGAGGTACCCTCGGAAGGAGAATACCCCGAAGAAGATGGAGAAGATGAGGAAGAGGTAGAGGTAGAGGTAGAGGTTGAGCCCATGGCTTACCTCTAGAAAGAAGCTATCGAAGCAAAGGCGCACGGTGTGAAGCTCGGTGCGGAAAACGACCCGAGCACTCGGACGATCCTCTAATGCTCGGAAGATCGGCCGCTTCAGATGATAGAGCCTGCGCGTGAAGTCAGGGCCCTTTTCGACCACCGACTGCGTTATTTATAGGGCCGCAAGGTCGTGCTGATCCTACGGTTGAGGATGAAAGGTTGCGGAATTGTACTATATGGTAATCTAGAAGGGGGTTGAATAGATTACTACCAATTAAAATTTACTACCACCTTCTTTTGAACGAAAAACACACTTTGAGACTTGCAACAAAGTGTAAACTAAACTGAGATGTGTTTGTTGTAGATAGATAGAGTAGCAACTGTTCTAGCATGTGTGTAAACAACGTGCCTACCAAACATTTAACGTAAAGACGTGCAAACCACAGGACACGAGGTTTTAAGGTGGTTCGGAGTACACAACTTGTGTATCCTACGTCCACCGTCCACACACACGCAGAAGCACTACTTATGAGCTAGTTCAACACTACAACTCACACACACGAGTTGTCTGATGTGAAACCACGATCAGATCAACACAAATCATGTAGATCAAATACAAGACTCACTTGATCCACAACCACACACATAGAAGTGAAAACAGAGTCTTAAAAGGGTTCTGAGTTGGTAAATCAAATCCTTATGTAGAACTCTTCTACAGGTCGTCTGGATGATCTTCAAACTTCGTCTTGACAGGTTCAGATTGATGTAGAAGCTTGAATCCCCGACGAGCTGACTTCACCTACGCTTGGAAGACGGATCTTCTTATTTTCTGGGCGGCAGGTTGAAGCAGAGCAACAGAGAGACTTCTTCTCTTGAGTTTTTCTTAGGGTATTGAATGGTGGCTGCTTGTGTATGAAATTAACTCCAAAGAGTTCCTTTTATATGGGTGTTCAAGTATAGAGAGTGGAACAAGAAACACCCACATAGGAAACAGATGGAGATCTCGTATTGAGATTCTGTTTACGTCTGTCGACAGGCCTTAGATCATCTGTCGACAGCTCGAGACAGATTTGCATTTGACAGATCTCTGAACTTCTGGGAAGGGTTTTCCTGTAGGTAGCTGTCGACAGTCGACTGGGATCTGTCGACAGATGGCTATGTTCAGAACCTGGGTTTTCTGTAGTCTGTCGATAGGCAGCTGAGGAGCTGTGACAGGTGCTTGTCTTTTGAGATTTTCTTGATCTTTTTGCTCTTATTTTAACACACTGTCTTTTGTGCAATCTCACCTACATGTAAGACCATTGTTAGTGAGATAACATGAACATTTAAATGATCAAGTTGAACATGTGTTTGCATGGTTCATGAAGTGTTCATCAAGTATTGCTTATGAATTGTTCATCATCAAATACAAATTCATGTAGACCCAGCATTCTCCCCCTTTTTGATGATGACAAAAATTTCAATTAATGCACAATTGAGTTGTAATTGAGTTATCCCCTTTTGACAACATCCAAAAATATACGTCATACATACAAGAAGAGAGCAAGTAACTGTGAATTTCATTGATGTGAAAATCATTACACACAGTTACAATAGATGAAATAACGCAACATGTGGAAGGTAAAAAAAAAGAAGAAAACATCACAACCAAGACAAACTAGTGCAGCAACACTATGACCATGATCCACTACAAAAGACACGTAGACTCTCTAAGCAGCATCATCGCCAGGCGGTGCAAAGGCCCGACGGATGTCACGAAGCTCAGTAGACAGTCTTGTGAAGCGGAGCTGGAGCTGGACTTGAGTATCCGTGAGTGCGTCAATGCTTGTATCCACGGTGTCCAAATGTGCATGGAGCTTATCAAAACCAGTGGACATCTGAAGCTGTAATTGTGCTAGAAGATCACGCACAGAAGGCTCAGCAACAGAATCACCAGCGTCAACACTAACGTCATCTCCCGGAGCATCGAGAGGCTCAGACTGGGAGTCTTCATCAGCATCTTCATCATGATCACCAACATCTTCATCATGATCATCAGCATTTTCATCATCTCCTGATCTTCATCCATGGCAGCAGCTGGTGCCGTACCCTTGAGTTCGCGTGTGACAACCCCATCAACCAGCTTATACCCCATCCTATGTGCAGCGGTGAGATCAAAACTACTGCGAGAGTTGAGCTGGACACATTCACTGTCAGGGATGTTAATGCCAATGAACCGAAGAAGGGAAGTGATTGGGCATGCATATGGCATTGATCTCCTGGGGTTGTAGAAGCAGTGACAGATTAAGCCAAGCATGAGGGCAGGAAGGTTGATCTGCTCGCACTTGAGGAAGAAGGTAAAAAGAGATTTATGAACCTCAGTGACAAGTTCCCGACTGCCATGCTTTGGAGCAATCAGGGTGGTGAAGATATGGTGAATCATCCTGTTCAGTGGGGGAAAAGAGTTGGCATTGAGTTTAGCAATTTCTTGGTGCCATCATATGGTTGGAGGGTGATGAGGTGATAGTACTCAGAGGCAGATGGGTGATGGGTGAGTATATCAGCCCCAGAGTTAGGGATTTGAAGTGCTGTGCTAAAGAGATTAGCACTGAGTTTGAAAGGAGTTCCCTTGACAGAGGTGTAGAACTCATTGTCCTCGGAGTAGTCAAGATTGTTGAAAAATTCACTGACGGTAGTAGGAGAATAGACCGTATAGGAATAGAGAAAGACCGTCTAGCCCTGGGTGTCAAAGAGGGGTTGGAGGTTCGGAAACAGGTCCGCCAAGGAAGTGAAATCAACATACCGAGGCTGTACGAGCTTGGTAAAGGAGCCCTTAGCCCGTGTGAGATTCAGGAGGAGGAACCACGAGTTCGGGCAACCGATCATCCCGATGCTTCGTCCGGCGCTCAGCGGGAGCCGGGAGCCTTCGCCTGCTTCAAAGGAAGAGGGACAACGACGGGAGACCAGCTTCTTCACCTGGGAGCCATGGAGATGGCAAGAACGAAGTACAGAGGAGCGAGGAAGAGACGAGAGATACAGACGGAAGTGAGAAAATAGGAGGGGGACTGGGTAGGGTTGCTCTCTGGAGAATAAGGGTTTTGGGTTGGGGATGGTTTGGGTGGTAGGGAAGGAAGAAGGGGCGTGGGTGCCTTTTTAAGGAGTTGGGATGGGATTTGAAAAGGCAAGGGTCCCACAAATCAGCCCCGAACGGCGCGCCCGTTGAGTTTCCCAAAACAGGGTGGCCGCCGGCTGTCGACAGATGCCAAGGGCCTGTCGACAGGCGCACATAGAAAATGTGCCTGAATGGAATTTTGAGAATTTTTTTTTAAGAATTGCTGAGCAGTGTGTATCCAAAGAAATATAAGGGTGTAAAATGGGTGGACACATAGTTGAACTGTCATACTTATTAAGTCAAGTAGTATCCTCAATGGTTTAAACATAATACTCAAAAAAGTGTCAGGTTGGAGCATGAAGAGAACATCTTACCAAGACTTAGGGGAGAACCATAACCCCTGTTGAATAAAAAACTATTGTAGACGAACACGATTCCAAGTAAAGAATGGTTAAAATGGTTGATGAAGAAAATGTCTAATTAGATGGTAGCCAAGACACAATGGACTGAGAATTAATAAATGTGAGGCTTCACACTTATTTCTTTTTTTTTAATTTTGAATTTTTTTTGTTAACAAAAGACAATGGGAAAGTGGGTAATTAGGCTCACGAAAACCTTTTGACGTGAGGATAGACACTTCCAATGCCCTTAGCCACCAGCTACTCAGTGAGTATTGACAATCATACATCTACAGAGTTAATGAGTTAGCTTTTTTTGTGCGAGGACAGAAAATTGTGATCCCATATCCCGGGTTTACTCAGCAATACACATCATTGCTCTATCTTGAGCCCAAATTTTTGACTGCATTGAGATATGGAAAAGGTTCAGCATTTTTCTCCCCTTATGAATTTATCATGTTCTGTTTGAAACTCAAGGTCAAATAATGATGATCAGTCTGTCCCCATGCAATTTAATTAATTGTATTATATACATATTTGATGATTAACAAAACCAACAAGAATTTATCAATTATATCTGCTGAATATCATAAGTCTTAAGTACAGGAAAAATTACCGAAGTCAAACAAGCCAATAAAGGTATGCATTACTACTCTGAAGCTTTAATCTTTTCAACATGAGATTTCTCTAAGTCCATATCGATTTCTGTTAAAGTTCATAACGATTCTCTTATAAGACTGAAAAGTCATGTCGTTTCAATCAAGTCGATGTCAAACGACTTATTGTTGTAACGACTTCATAAGTATCATAACGATTTCTTTAGAACTCGCAACGACTTATTGTTGTAACGACTTCATAAGTTATCATAACGATTCTTTAGAACTCGCAACGACTTATTGTTGTAACGACTTCATAAGTTATCATAACGATTTCTTAGAACTCGCAACGACTTATTGTTGTAACGACTTCATAAGTTATCATAACGATTTCTTTAGAACTCGCAACGACTTGCTTGTTGTAACGACTTCATAAGTTATCATAACGATTTCTTTAGAACTCGCAACGACTTACTTGTTGTAACGACTTCATAAGTTTCATAACGATTTCTTAGAACTCGCAACGACTGATTGTTGTAACGACTTCATAAGTTATCATAACGATTTCTTTAGAACTCGCAACGACTTGCTTGTTGTAACGACTTCTTAGTTCCGTAACGATTTCTTGAATACTCGTAACGACTTGATAGCCGCAACGACTTCTTTAGTTCTCGTAACGATTTCTTTGATACTCGTAACGACTTGCTAGCCGCAACGATTCTTTAGTTCTCGTAACGATTTCTTTGATACTCGTAATGACTTATAGCCGCACGATTTCTTTAGATTCATAACGACTTGCTTTGTGACGATTTGTTAGTGTTTCACATCGACTTCTTTAGAATCAAAATGACTTGCCATAATCATAACGATTTCTTATATCCTCTGTTATAGAACGATTTGCTATAACTCATAACGATTTCATAAGTCATATAGTCTTCAACTTCATATTTTGATATCTTATTCATCTTAAAGCATTGACCAGTCAAATCCACGTAGACATCTCTCTGACGCTTTTGCATTTATGAGATCTGAACGTATCTCTGCATGCATGCAGACTATATCTTCCTTTATCGTGCTTATTCTGATAACGTCCTTTAGACTTAAGCCAGTTGGTATTACTATTTTCTTGACTATTGCTACTGACGTTGACTGATATCAGAGACAGCCTATCTGTCTGCTGTTTGAGCTTGACATCTGTGCAGACCTTTGATGTAGCTTCATTGTACAACGTTAGACAAAAGAAGCCAACGGATCTCTGTGAAGATCTCATCTCTTTGCGTGCTCAAGTGATCAAAAGACTGTGACAGGAAGCTTCCAAGACTCCAGATGTCATTCAGTCTAACGGCTACTCAAGAGAGAGACAACGATCTCTTCAACGACTAGATTTCAAATTGAAGATATATATACAAGACAGAAGAATAGAAGAAAAGAACATCGAGAGACTATTTTCAAATTCTTCTGAAGAAAATCAAGAGCCAAGATCCTTCACTCCGTTTTTGCTCTTTTGCTCTCTTGCTCTCCGCTAGTTCTTGTGAAAATCTTGAGAGAGCCTGTTCAGTTCTGAGAGTGTGAATAGTTCTTAATCTCTTCGCTCTCAGTTCTAGTTGCTTCAGATCCTCTCTTATCAAAAGCTGGATCTAGGGGCGTGAAAGTCTTTTTCATTCTTCTCTGTGTGTTCCCTTCGGGTGTGAAGGAAGACCTGGTGGTATCCAGGGTGTTGCTCCCTTTGGTTGTAAAGGAAGACCTGGTGGCATCCAGGGTGTTGTTCCCTTCGTGTGTGAAGGAAGACCAGCTGAGCTGGGTGTTGTAGCGTCCTTAGGGGGACTGTACCCTAGTTAGTGCAATCCTGAGTTGTTGCTCAGGGACTGGACGTAGGACTCCTAAGAAAAGGAAGTCCGAACCAGGATAATCCTTGTGTTGTGTGATTGTCTTCATTGCGTAATTGTTATTTAAACTAACAAGTAACTAACGTAGTTCGAAGATCGTTTGTGGATTGTTTTTGGTTACAGGTATCTCCTAGATTGAATTTATAAAAACCCATTCACCCCCCTCTGGGCTTGTCAACAGGGCAACAAGTGGTATCAGAGCGAGTCTCTTCGACAAAGAAAGGATCCAACGATCTGAAGAGTAAAGATCCATGGCAGCCCAAGGTAATTTGAAGGTCAGTCAGTCAACCGACCCCCTCTCTTCGATGGTGAAGATTACCCTTACTGGAAGACCAGAATGGAATACTTTTTACAAGGACACGACTATCAAATTTGGTCCATAGTAGAAGAAGGTGATCTGTTAGTCACAAATGAGAAAGCACAATGGACAGATGATGACAGAAAGAAGATTTCCCTGAATTGCAAAGCAAAAAGTATCCTATGCTGTGCTCTAAGTAAGAAGGAATTCAACAGAGTTTCAGCCTGCAAATCATCAATGGAAATGTGGGAAAAGCTCAGGATTACTTATGAAGGCACAGACAAAGTGAAGGAAACAAGAATTGATATTCTTGTCACTCAATATGAAAGATTTCAGATGCAATCAAGTGAGTCCATAACCCAAATGTTCAGCGGTTCACTGACATCACAAATGGACTGGCTAGCCTGGGGAAAGTATATGAAATGGGAGATATGGTAAGAAAGATACTTAGATCCTTACCGTCCTCATGGACTCCAAAAGTCACAGCAATAGAAGAAGCTAATGATCTGAAGAGAATGTCTGTAGAAAAACTCATTGGGTCCCTTATGGCCCATGAAATCATATGGAAAGGCTAGGAGAGTCCTCTAGCAGAAAGAAGCACTCCAACGCCTTAAAAGCTGAAGAAGATTCACCAGAAGCAAGCTCAGCTGAAAGTGAAAGTAATACAGACAGCGAAAATGAAGAAGAAGCTATGTTATCCAGAAGGTTACAGCGAATCTTGGCTAAAAAGAAAAAGTCTCAATCTGGTAGAAAGTATTTCAAAAGGAATAAGGACTTCAAGAAACCAGATGGAAAAGAAGTGAAGAAAGGAGAACCCATTTGCTACGAATGTAAGAAGCCAGGACACATTAAGACTGAGTGTCCTAAGTTAAAGAAATCAGAATTCAGGAAGAAGGACAGTTCCAAGAAGTTTAGAAAGTTCAAAAAGAAAGCAATGGCAGCAGCATGGAAAAACAGTAGCGACTCAGATAGTGAGTCGAGCTCCTGCAGTGATGAAGAAAAAGCCCACTTGGCTTTCATGGCAAACACTGAAGAAAAGGTAACTTCTGACTCATCTTTTGATTCATGCAATGGTTCAGACTCCGATAGTTTAGAAGAGGCTTTCAATGAACTTTATGAAAAGTATAAAGAAGTAACTAAACTATTAAAAGTAAGTAAGAAAAACATAGTCTGTATAGAAAATACAAACTCAGATCTAAAATCAAAAATGAACAACTAGAAAGTCAAATAATTGAACTTAAACGAAGAAATGAACTGTTATGTGAAGACCTAAAAGTTAAAAATGAACAAATAACTAAACTAGAAAAACATGAAAGTACTGATGAATTACGGAAAGAAATTGAAAACTTAAATGAAGAAAATGATAAACTATCAAGCACACTAGAAAAATTTACTAATGGTAAAAACTCTCTAATATTAAAAGGTGCGAGGAGATCAGGTAAGAAGAAAAATGGATTAGGATATACACCCCAGATAATGAAGAAACCAAGGTCTATCCTAAAACATATCCAACACCAAAATTTGTACCCGAACAAGATATAGCATACAAAGCTGATTTTAAATACATAGAAAAAGTGACTAAGTTATCCTGCTGTAGTCACTGCAATAAGTTAGGACATATTAAAACTACATGTCCAACAAGACACAAAAAATGGATATTAAAAGATAAAGTTAATGATACTAACCAATCAGGACCCAAAAGAATTTGGGTACCTAAAGCTTGATGTTTTATTTCAGGACAACCCTCGAGCATCCAAATGGTATTTGGATAGTGGGTGCTCAAGACACATGTCAGGAAACCAGAAGTTGTTCTCTCATCTCCAAGCTGAAGATGGAACAGTTACCTATGGAGATAATGGAAAGGAATTGTAATAGGCAGTGGCTCTGTGGAAAACAAAGGAAAAACAGTCATAGAAGATGTGCTACTAGTCAAGGGATTGAAGCACAATCTCATTAGCATTAGCCAGCTGTGCGACAGAGGCCATCAGATCAAATTTCAAGAGTCAAAGTGCAGTATACTAAAGGATGGAACAGTCATCTTCGAAGCTAATAGAGAAAAGAATTTGTATGTGCTCTATCTTGAAGAACTCAAGGTTCAAAATGTTTGCCTGGCAGCAAATAAAAATAAATCCACAGAATTATGGCACAGACGACTTGGACACTGCAGCATAGATGGCATGAGAAATTACTAAAGAAGAATCTTGTGCAAGGTCTACCTAAGGTCAGTACAAAGTTGGAAAGTGTATGTAAACCTTGTGCTAAGGGTAAGCACACCAAGGTCTCCTTCAAGTCAAAGACGGTGGTGACCACCTCAAAACCCTTGGAGCTCCTTCATATGGATCTATTTGGGCCAATGAGGACTACCAGTCTTGGAGGAAAGAATTTTGGATTTGTCATAGTTGATGACTACTCAAGATTTACATGGGTATCATTCCTAGAGCATAAAGATGATACTTTTGAGAGTTTTGTAAGCTTCAGTAAGAAAGTTCAGAAAGATCAGAAGTTCAGCATTGTGTCTATCAGATCAGATCATGGTGGTGAATTTCAAAATGAGAAATTTTCTAGATTTTGTGATGATCAGGGAATTGAGCACAATTTCTCAGCACCAAGGACACCTCAACAGAATGGCATCGCTGAGAGGAAGAACAGAACCCTATTGGACATGGCAAGAACTATGCTCTCAGAATATGATCTGCCTAGATACTTTTGGGCTGAAGCAGTCAATACAGCAAGCTATATTATCAACGTGTAATGATCAGGCCAATCCTGAAGAAGACTGCATATGAACTATTCAAAGGGAAAAAGCCTCAGATCAGTCACTTCAGAACCTTTGGATGCCCTTGCTTCATTCACAACAATGGAAAAAGAGATATCGGTAAGTTGGATGCCAAATCAGATGAAGGCATCTTCATGGGGTATACATCTAAACCTAAAGGCTATAGAGTGTTTAATAAACGTACCTTGTTGATTGAACAATCTGTGCACATTATTTTTGATGAAACTAACCCTTCCTTGAGAAAGGAAGTAGATAGTGACGATGATGATGCAGAAGAACTATCCAAGAAACTAAAGGATGCATCAATTGAGGACAAGGATGATCCACCTCTGGAAGAATTACAACAAGAAGAAGTTACTCATGAAAACCTTCCAAAGGAGTGGAGATACAAGAAAGATCACCCACTTGAAAATATCATTGGTGATCCATCCATTGGGGTAAGAACAAGAGGTAATGTTATTCCTTGTGATTATTTAGCTTTTGTTTCTCAGATAGAGCCTAGGACAGTCAATGAAGCTCTCTCTGATGAATCTTGGATAGTAGCCATGCAAGATGAATTAAATCAATTCAAGAGAAACCAAGTATGGTCTCTTGTTCCTAGACCATCAGACCATCCAGTCATTGGCACCAAATGGGTGTTCAGAAATAAACTGGATGAAACTGGTGCAATCTTAAGAAACAAGGCCAGGTTGGTAGCTCAAGGCTATTCTCAAGAGGAAGGCATAGATTTCGATGAAACCTATGCACCTGTAGCTAGACTTGAGGCCATTAGAATATTACTTGCATATGCATCTGCTTTGAACTTGACACTATTTCAAATGGACGTTAAATCCGCTTTCTTAAATGGTTTCATAAAAGAGGAAGTTTATGTGGAACAACCTCCGGGCTTTGATGACACAGAATTTCCTAATCATGTTTTCAAACTTCACAAGGCATTATATGGTTTAAAGCAAGCTCCTAGAGCCTGGTATGAAAGGCTTAGCTCTTTCCTTCTAAACAATGGTTTCAGCAGAGGTCAGGTAGATAGTACACTTTTTATAAAGTCAAAAGTCAAACAAATCCTACTGGTTCAAATCTATGTAGATGATATCATTTTTGGTTCTACTGATGAGTCTCTTTGCAAGTACTTTGAAAAGTTAATGCAGGGAGAATTTGAAATGAGTATGATGGGAGAACTCAACTATTTCCTTGGACTACAAATCAAACAAGGAAAGGAAGGAACTCACATCAGTCAAGCTAAGTACACAAAAGAACTATTGAAGAAATTCGGATTCGAAAATACCAAGCCACTGTCAACACCAATGAGTACATCAACAAGAATGGACAGTGACAAAGATGGTAAGAAAGTAGATCAAAAGATCTACAGAGGTATGATAGGTTCACTCCTTTATTTAACAGCTAGTAGACCTGATATTTTATTTAGTGTATGCATGTGTGCTCGATATCAGGCAGATCCTAAAGAATCGCATTTAATTTCTGTGAAAAGAATATTTAGATATCTAGCAAGATCTCATGACTTAGGTCTATGGTATCCAAAACAATGTGAAATTAGCCTAGTAGGTTACTCTGATGCTGACTATGCTGGATGTAAATTAGATAGAAAGAGCACCAGTGGTTGTTGCCAGTTCCTTGCAGGGTGTTTGATATCTTGGTCCTCAAAGAAACAAAATTCAGTAGCACTCTCTACAGCTGAAGCTGAGTACGTGGCTGCTGGAAGCTGCTGCACACAACTCTTATGGATAAAGCAACAGCTTGAGGACTTTGGATTAAATATCAAATCGATCCCGTTGCTATGTGACAACACCAGTGCCATTAATCTCACCAAGAATCCAGTCCAGCACTCAAGGACCAAACATATTGAGGTTAGATATCATTTTATTCGTGATCATGTTGCAAATGGAAATATTGAAATATCTTTTATTGATACAAATGGCCAATTAGCAGACATTTTCACAAAAGCCTTACCTGAAGAGAGATTTACATCTCTTAGAAGGGAATTAGGCATGTGTAATTTGTGATAAAAGTTTGCTTACAAGTGGCATATTAAAGTTTAGAATTAAAGCAATTTTTCCCTCCTTGGCGATAAGCAAGAAAAAATTCAAATTATTGCAATAAACTCTCTCTCATTGAAGTCCAGTTGAACGGTCAAAATCTTTTGTCGTTTTCTCCGCCGCTTGGCGCCTCACTTTCCACGTAGCATTAATTTATTCATAAAATCGATGTCAGAACGATTCGTGCCTCATCGTCTACCTCTTTCCCTCTTTTAGCCTGCCGCTCGAGCCGATGCCCTAACAACTCCATCAATCCTCTGCAAATTCGAATCTTCCTCCTACTTCCCGCAAAATTTCTTGAGGATTCTTTCTCCTCACCTTCCGTCTCCACCCTCCGTGATCTTTCCACCTGAATCTATGGCCGCTCCTATCATCGCCGGCAGTTTGGGTGGCTACAGCGCCGAGTTCCTCACTCCTGAGGAGCAGGAGAGGTTCACATTTGTGAAGACGAAGCTCTGTGGCAACAAAGCAGTAGATGTAGCTAATCTGCGGAAAAGTGGAATGAGCAGCTTAGTAGAGTTGATCAATCAGATGCAGTGGACAGAAATTTCCACCTTTTCAGAGGTCAGTTATCCGGACTTGGTAAAAGCCTTTTTTGTGTGTATGCGAACAGAGGAAGATGGGTCTCTGGTTTCGTCAGTAAAGGGAACTTTGATTAGAATAGACCCTGAGTTGCTGAAAGTGTTGTTCAATGTAAAGACTTCCGGATTTAGTGGGATTCACTCTGAGGATGCTCAAGTGAAAGGTCTGGGAATTATAGGGCCAGGATTCAAGCTGAGAGACGGCAAGATCGACATAAATCAACTATCAGCCTTCAATCGTCTTCTCCATTTTATTGTCTGTCAAATCCTAGTTCCCAGAAGTGCAACGTTTTCATCTTGCACAAAGGCTGATTCGGACATGATGTACTGGGCCATTCAGAATAAGGAAATAAATATGGCCGCAGTGATAATGGAAAGAATGAAGTTTGCAAGAGATCAGATTTGGGACACCAAGAGTAAGTTAAATGTGTCCTGCCTTATGCCCATCTACTCACCAAAATTTTCAAACACTTCGGTGTTGATTTCTCTGGGGCAGTTGTAGAGAAAATGGGCCAAGCAATCAGGTCCAGGAATTTGAAGAAGAGTGGTTTCTCTGTGGAGAATGGTATTTGGTTCAAGGCTTCAGTGGCCGAAGGCGAGGCCATCATTATCGACACTGCAGTTGTTCATCCGGAGATGGAATCAGCAAATATGGATCCAGAACTGCCAGTGGAGTCAATTTTAGCTCCAGCAGTTGAAGCAGCAGAATCTTCAGGACCTCCATTGCAGAAGTTCAGTATGAAAGTGCAGTAGAAGAAGAAAGGGCGTCTGCAGAAGCTTCAGATTTCCAGAAGAACCAGTTCAAACCTTTGCAGAAAGGCGCATTGAGGATCTCCTCCCAGAGGACATTACTCCTGTTGAGGACCCACATCCCTCAATTGTAGTTGCATCGATTCTGGCAGACATCATAGATTCCATTCCTTTTATTTCCAGTGCTCCAGAAGCAAGTAGCAGTGTTGCTAAAGAGACTGTGGCACCAGGCCACATTGATGAGCAGATGGAAGATGTTCCAGTCGAGGTCGAGCACCAAGCTGCCCAAGGTGACTCACAGGTGGAACCTGCTCCCAGTCAGGGGGAGCAAGTATCAGATGAAGAAAATGCTCCTATTGAGGGGGAGCTATCAAAAGAAGGTCATGAAGGTGCATCTCCAGATGTTGAGAAGGTTGAAGAGCAAAGAGTTTTTCCAATCTGGATGACAGAGAAGGAGTGACTGCAAGCTCTTCGAGCTCAGATGATGATGTCCCTCCCCAGAAAATAAAAGTAAGAAGAAAGGAAAAGCGGTTGCCTCTGGAGTTCCTCTCCTGGCTGATTCTCCATTTCAGAGGAAGGCTAAGAAGAAAATTGTCATACATTTGAAGCCAGTAATTGAAAGGTTAAATGTTCAAGGTGAACTACTATGTTCTCTCCAGTCAGATGTCAACTCTATTTTCTGAGTCAAGCTTCGGCTAACAAAGAGTTGGCCCAAATCAGAAATGCTATGACTTGGTTCAACCAGGAAATGAGCAGCATGAAAGGGATGCTCTCAGATATTATCAAGGTAGTTGGAGCTCATGCTCCTCCTCAAGAAGAAGAAGCAGTTTCACCAGGAGCAGCAGCATCAGAAATGCAGGGCCAACAGGGCCAGATGTTCCAGATGCAGGGCCAACAGGGCCAGATGTTCAAGATGCAGGGCCAACAGGGCCAGATGTTCAGGATGCAGGGCCATCAGGGCCATCTGTGCAAGATTCCAGACCATTGGAGAGTGAGCCTGTGCAGTTAGAGGCAGAAGAGATCTTGGCACCCAAGCCCCAGCTCCCTCTTCCCCTCTCACACACCATTCCTCCCACTCCACCATCAGCTCCTACAGCACCTCCTGCTCCCCAAACATTCAAGAAGCCTCAATCTAGACCAATTCATCTCCTACTCCATTTCAGTCCACCATTCCTTCTCCTTCATTTGAGGCCCCTCCTGGATCCTCAGCTGGAGCATCATCCTCCTCCTCCGGTCCCTCCCTTGGACCCACTGATGCTCCTCACACTACTTCACATTCTTTCCTTCATCCTACTCCTCCACCATCTTTCATCACTATCATACTGTACATGCTCAACTCAGTTCTCCCTTTATTGAAAAGATAAAGGATGAATTTGAGGAAGGGATCCTCAGGTCTGTGTTGAAAGTGGGAGACCATATTCACAGGACAGATCCTTCTGTTCCTGCCTCCAAGAAGAGGAAACTTACTTACCTCTTCCTCTTCCTCTGAACCCAAATACCCTCCTTTGTGGTTTTCTCTCACAGTGGCCAACCACCATAACTCACTGTATAGGGAATACCTTTCTAAAGTTGCTTATGCCACCATCATCAACCTTCCTTTTCAAAACCTTACAGATTATCTGCACACTATTTTTCCTTATACTTCTCTTTCAAAAACCGAAAAATCCAAAATTTTCTCTCTTGCTCACTCCAAATCTGAAGAGCAGTGGGGCAAAGGTCACAAGGATCTTCTCAAGAAGTTCACTCTTGCCAGATCTGCCAGATTTCCTCCAAGGGACCACTCCTTGACTCTCTCTGAATGGTTCAGGATGTATCACAAAGAACTCTGGGCACCCTCATTCAATCAGAAATCAAGATGATCAGGCATTTCATGCTCTTCAACAACTTCAGATACATTAATAAACTTCCAGAAGTTCAGCTCTGTCAGTTCAAGAAGGCCATTTCAGCCTTGTCTCCAGTTCCAGCTCACTCTTCAGATATTAAGGTAGACTTTGCTACTCTTCAAATACCTGAGGAGATAGCCCTGCCTCAAATTCACTTTCTAGTTATGGAATCCTCTGTAGGATCCATCATCTTTGAGCGTTATGCCAGGGTTTGGGCAGAATTAAAGTACAGAAAGGATGCATGGTTTCCTTTTCTAGATTCCTCTTCAGGGAATATCACCAGGGCCATGTCAAGGCTGAAGTTCTCTCCCCTATCTTGTCTGAATGTGAAAGGCTCACATCTTCTGATTGGTCCACATTCTACCCTCTGTCAGCTCAGCAGTTGTCAGCACTCAATGAAGCTCAGGCCAGGGAAGGCAAACCAGCTATTTCTCCAGCCACTTTTTTAGATATGAACTCCATCAATCTTGTTGATGACCCCTTCAGGGTCTGGGAAGAAAGATACAAAGTGTATGTGGCTTTGCACCAAGCTCTCAGAGCTAACCACAATCACTACCCGGTCACCATGGACCAGTTCCTCTCCTGTGCCAGCTTTGGCACTTCTCGGTTTCTCAAGTTCAACATGGACAAAGATGCCTATGCTGATCTTCTCTATAGGCATTTAGATCTTCATATCAAACGGATGGCTTCCACCATGGGACCATCTTACTCTGTGTCTTTTGGCGTTTTTAAGACTCTTTTGAAGAGCAGGAAGTTCAGGCATGGGAAACCATCTCCCATTTTGCCTCTCTGTTGTCTCCTGCCTTCTATTTGCCTGTACCTCCGCAATGAATGCCATGACTCTATGTGTATTCTCTCTTCTCTCTCTCTCTTCTTTCTTTGTCAAAGTGTTTCTTTTGCTTAATGACAAAAAGGGGGAGAAAAGTACAAAAAATTCAGATATTTTTTTTATGCTTATTGTTCAGTTTTGTCATCACCAAAAAGGGGGGATTGATGATCAGTCTGTCCCCATGCAATTTAATTAATTGTATATATATACATATTTTGATGATTAACAAAACCAAACAAGAATTATCAATTATATCTGCTGAATATCTCATAAGTCTTAAGTACAGGAAAAATACCGAAGTCAAACAAGCCAATAAAGGTATGCATTACTACTCTGAAGCTTTAATCTTTTCAACATGAGATTTCTCTAAGTCCATATCGATTTCTGTTAAAGTTCATAACGATTCTCTTATAAGACTGAAAAGTCATGTCGTTTCAATCAAGTCGATGTCACAACGACTTATTGTTGTAACGACTTCATAAGTATCATAACGATTTCTTTAGAACTCGCAACGACTTATTGTTGTAACGACTTCATAAGTATCATAACGATTTCTTTAGAACTCGCAACGACTTATTGTTGTAACGACTTCATAAGTATCATAACGATTTCTTTAGAACTCGCAACGACTTGCTTGTTGTAACGACTTCATAAGTATCATAACGATTTCTTTAGAACTCGCAACGACTTTGTTGTAACGACTTCATAAGTTATCATAACGATTTCTTTAGAACTCGCAACGACTTATTGTTGTAACGACTTCATAAGTTATCATAACGATTTCTTTGAACTCGTAACGACTTGCTGTTGAACGACTTCTAAGTTCCGTAACGATTTCTTTGAACTCGTAACGACTTGCTAGCCGCAACGATTCTTTAGTTCTCGTAACGATTTCTTTGATACTCGTAACGACTTGCTAGCGCAACGATCTTTAGTTCTCGTAACGATTTCTTTGATACTCGTAACGATTCTTGATAGACACAACGATTTCTTTAGATTCATAACGACTTGCTTTGTGTAACGATTTGTTAAGTGTTTCACATCGACTTCTTTAGAATCAAAATGACTTGCCATAATTCATAACGATTTCTTATATCCTCTGTTATAGAACGATTTGCTATAACTCATAACGATTTCATAAGTCATATAGTCTTCAACATATTTTGATATTATTCATCTTAAAGCATTGACCAGTCAAATCCACGTAGACATCTCTCTGACGCTTTTGCATTTATGAGATCTGAACGTATCTCTGCATGCATGCAGACTATATCTTCCTTTATCGTGCTTATTCTGATAACGTCCTTTAGACTTAAGCCAGTTGGTATTACTATTTTCTTGACTATTGCTACTGACGTTGACTGATATCAGAGACAGCCTATCTGTCTGCTGTTTGAGCTTGACATCTGTGCAGACCTTTGATGTAGCTTCATTGTACAACGTTAGACAAATAAAGCCAACGGATCTCTGTGAAGATCTCATCTCTTTGCGTGCTCAAGTGATCAAAAGACTGTGACAGGAAGCTTCCAAGACTCCAGATGTCATTCAGTCTAACGGCTACTCAAGAGAGAGACAACGATCTCTTCAACGACTAGATTTCAAATTGAAGATATATATACAAGACAGAAGAATAGAAGAAAAGACATCGAGAGACTATTTTCAAATCTTCTGAAGAAAATCAAGAGCCAAGATCCTTCACTCCGTTTTTGCTCTTTTGCTCTCTTGCTCTCCGCTAGTCTTGTGAAAATCTTGAGAGAGCCTGTTCAGTTCTGAGAGTGTGAATAGTTCTTAATCTCTTCGCTCTCAGTTCTAGTTGCTTCAGATCCTCTCTTATCAAAAGCTGGATCTAGGGGCGTGAAAGTCTTTTTCATTCTTCTCTGTGTGTTCCCTTCGGGTGTGAAGGAAGACCTGGTGGTATCCAGGGTGTTGCTCCCTTGGTTGTAAAGGAAGACCTGGTGGCATCCAGGGTGTTGTTCCTTCGTGTGTGAAGGAAGACCAGCTGAGCTGGGTGTTGTAGCGTCCTTAGGGGGACTGTACCCTAGTTAGTGCAATCCTGAGTTGTTGCTCAGGGACTGGACGTAGGACTCCTAAGAAAAGGAAGTCCGAACCAGGATAATCCTTGTGTTGTGTGATTGTCTTCATTGCGTAATTGTTATTTAAACTAACAAGTAACTAACGTAGTTCGAAGATCGTTTGTGGGATTGTTTTTGGTTACAGGTATCTCCTAGATTGAATTTATAAAAACCCATTCACCCCCCCCTCTGGGCTTGTCAACAGGGCAACAATTAATTGTATGTGGTTAACAATCAATGCTAGACATAGATTTCAATGACCATGGATGTTCAAGACACTGTGCATAGTGGGTGACTACAAGAAGAGGTATGCAAGGGAGGTTAGATGATTATCCCACAGATTAGATCAATATTCCCCCGAAGGACTACAACCTAGACTCTTGCCGGAGAGTATGTTAAAATCAATGGTGATACAGACAATGTTTAATGCATGGGGGATGAATGGATTAAAACCTGCATAAAACACCCAAGTGACACCTTACTTGAAAGCTGAGCCTAATCAATGAGAATGTGTGGATATCCAGAAAGGCATCATGGAAAGTGGTGGCTGCGAACAGCTAGAAGGAGCATGTCGACAGATGCACACAGACAGAAAGAGGCACTGTTCTGGGGGCAAAAAAATGGCTGGGCTATAGACAGATGAATGTGGTCTGTCGACAAAAAGACAAAATGCAAAAAAGGTGTCTGGGAAGACTGATCTGTAGACAGGGATGGGAGCAGGGGGCTGTCGACAGCTGCTTGTGCAGACAGATTGGAAGGCTAGGATGAAAGGGAAAAGAGAAGATGGCCTAGGAGGAAAAAGTAGGTATTTGACATATGATTAATTTCTCAAGATGTCAGTCATCTAACCTGAACTTGATCCCCATGTGTGTGACTCATTGGACACAAACAATCCAAGTACTTCAAGACACATTTGCACAAAGTGTGGCAAACAAATCAACACAAGTTCATGAATAAGGACAGACTATGAATAGATCCAGTTGGTTAAGAAAGAAGAAGAAAGGGCAAAGTGAAGAAGAAACTAAATACCTTATAGAAAGTAAATGACCTTAGTTGCAACTTAACTATAGATACGTGGCGGAGAATTTTTCTCAAGCATAATGACAGTTCCAAACAAACATAACTTGTTCTTCCACAAATCACCATTTGAGATACCACATAGTTGGTGACACAAGGAACAATACCTAAGATTTGGTATTAGTTTTGCATTTTGCCATAAACCCAATCTCTTCTCAATGTTGTGAATCTATCTTCAGCCAGTGGATTTTTAAAAAATATCAGCCAATTGTTTTTCAGTGGGTACGAAGCTAATCTCCAAGGTTTTGTGGCTACAATCATCTCAAGAAGTGATGTCGTATTTCGATG
This sequence comes from Colocasia esculenta, assembly GCA_014218235.1. Classification (NCBI taxonomy): domain Eukaryota; kingdom Viridiplantae; phylum Streptophyta; class Magnoliopsida; order Alismatales; family Araceae; genus Colocasia; species Colocasia esculenta. The sequence continues at coordinate 26,687,588 of CM024757.1, read as the reverse complement.
TGTTTTGTCCTAGAGTGTTGGACTGGGTTTCTTGAAAGATTGATGGCACTAGTGTTGTCACATAAGATAGGTGTGCATCCAATGTCAATATTTTAGTCAGACAAGTGACTTTTGATCCACACACTTGAGCTGCACAACTCCCTGCAGCAACATATTCTGCTTCTGCAGTGGAGAGTGCAACCGAGTGTTGCTTCTTGGAGCCCACGAAAACCATGCAACCACCAAGAAGTTGGCAAATAACCACTAGTACTTTTTCTATCAATTTTACATCCAGCATAATCAGCATCGGAAATGATATCAAACAAAAACACTCCCTGCTGGATACCAAAGACCCAAGGCATGCGTACCTGAGAGAATTGAATATTCTCTAACTACAACAAATGACTTTCCTTTGGACTAGATTGATATCTAGCACAAAGGCAAACACTAAATTGTATGTCCGGTCTACTTGCAGTAAGATAAAGGAGTGAATCAATCATAACTCGGAAGTGCTTTGCATCTACCGGTTTACCTGTCTCATCATTGTCCAATTTCAAACTTGTGCTCAGGGTGTTGAAGCAGGCTTAGCTTGTTCAAACTGAAACCTTTTCAGTAGCTCCTTGACATATTTTCTGGTTGATGAAAAATCCATCTTCTAGGTTTTACCTGTAGACCAAGAAAAAATTGAAGCTCCCCCATTAAATCATCTCAAATTCACTGTGATATATGATTTGAAAATTCCTCACACAGTGATGGGTTAGTAGAACCAAATATGATATCGTCCACATAGACTTGAACAACAATAATGTGATTGCGAACTTTCTTAGTGAAGAGAGTTTGATCTACTTTCCTCGTGAGTAGTTTTTGCTTACCAGAAAAGTGCTTAGTTTGTCGTACCAAGCTCGGGGTGTCTGTTTCAATCCATAGAGAGCTTTGTGCAATTATATACATGGTTAGGTTTATCATGATCCTCAAAGACAGGTGGTTGAGAGACATAGACTTCCTCTGATGTAGCCATTCAAGAAGGTAGTTTTAACATCAATTGAAAAAGTTTGAACTGTTTGAGCATTCATATGCTAACAAGATCCTAACAGCTTCTAACCTAGCTACAGGAGCAAAGGATTCTTCAAAGTCCATACCAAATTCTTGATTTATCCTTTTGCTACCAGTCTAGCCTTATTTCTCACCACTTTACCCTCTTCAATTAGCTTATTCCTAAAGACCCATCTTGTTCCAATGACAGAAATTTCAGGGGTTCTAGGAACTAGACTCCAGACATTATTTCTTGAAATTGCCCAAGCTCCTCATGCATAGCATCAATCCATGAATTTCTTTTAAAGCTTCTCAACATTTTTGGGTTCCACTTGTGAGATAAAAGCTAGATGATCAGTTCAACTATTTGTCTAACTGAGACCTAGTTTGAACTTTTTCATTCATATCTCCTATGATGTTATCAAGTGGATGATCTTTAGAATACTGACATTTGTCACTGTTGAAGGTCCGGTTGATTGGACTTGAGGAGGTGTTCTGGAGGAGGGTGTGCTTGAGGAGTTCAACTGAGGTTCTCCTCTTGTGGATTTTATTCAGGTCATCGTCTTGATTTCTGAACAGATTTACATCATCTTCATCATTGTACCTGCGAAGATATCCACTTTTAGTTTGGAAAGTGCTTTAGGATTTTCTTTGCTTTAATTTGTAGTTCCCCAAGTGTTATTCTTCATCTCCATTCCTCAAACCTTGATCACTTTTGGCTTCGAACTTGCCAAGTCAACTTTATCATTATTAGAATAAAGACTTTTGAGCCAAAAATGAAATACCCAATGCTGGGTTTCTTACCTTTTAGAAGTTCGTAGGGAGTTTTCTTTATCACAGGTCTACCATGGCTCTATTAAGAATGTAGTATGAGGTGTTTACCGCTTCTGCCCAAAAGGTCCTTGCAAGCTGACTTTCGACCAGAAGGGTTCGAGCCATTTCTACCAGGTTCTGTTCTTTCTCTCCACTACACCATTCTGCTCCGGAGTTCTCGGGGAAGAGAATAGGTGTTCTATTCCTGGTGCCTGCAAAAATCAGAAAATGAGTGTTGTCAAACTCTCCCCCGTGATCAGTGCGTATTGAGCATATCTTATTGACATTTCCCATGCTCAATTTATTAAAGAATTCTTCAAGATTTTTAGTGCTTCATTTTGTGAGCCAGAAATTTTACCCAAGTGAACCTGGAAAAATCATCTACAATGACAAAACCAAATCTTTTGCCTTGAGACTCAGTGTTCTAGTAGGTCCAAAAAGGTCCATGTGCAACAATTCATAAGGTTTAGAAGTGCTTACGGTGCTTTTGATTTGAAGGATTTTCGGGTTTGTTTGCATGTGCACATGCATCACAAAAATTCATTCTGTTAAAGGAAATTTCAGGAAGTCCATTACCAGTTTAAGCCTCATGTTGTGCAAGACGTTATAACTTGCATGGCTAAGCCTACGATGCCACACTAAGTAATCCCTGCTTGTTTGCCACAAGACACAAGTCTTCATTTTCTAGATCATCTAAGTCAACCAAATAAATGTTGTTCACCCTTTTTCCAGAGAATTTTAGGACTTCCTGTTTCCTTATCAATGATTTGACAGATTTGATTCAAAGATAAATTATGACCCTTATCACACAATTGACTTATACGAGCAAATGTGGATGAAGGCCCTCAACCAACAGTACATTATCAATTGAGTTGGAGGCATACGTACCGACCTTACGTGCCGATGATCTGGCCTTTATTGTTACCTCCAAAGATAACTTGACCTCCGTCTTTTTCAACCAACAAACATAATTTCCTTTGTCGCCCGTCATGTGCCTCGAGCAGCCACTGTCCAAGTACCATTTGTTTTGATTTTGGGCTGCTAGGCATTCTTGCATATATAAATCAGACAAGAGTTTGGGTACCCAAATTACTTTGGGTCCCCAATGTATCATTCATGCCAAACAGTAAATGCTTCGGAATCCAAACTTTTTGACTTTCAGTTTATTGGACTATTCCAGCATTGTTTATCATTGTGCCCATTTTCTTACAGAAATTGCATGATGAAGATTTTTTCACAACAGTGGGCTTGTTATTCTTGGGAACATGCATGGGCATTTTACCCTTTTGTTGCTTGTTAGCTTTTCTTGGGTAGCTTGTTCCAGACCTGTCGACAACCTCTTTGGGGGTGTGACAGATTTCTTAGTTGGGTGACAACTGATTTGATTTTCTTTGGTTCTGTTTCTTACTCTTGGCTTGAGTCTTATTGATCTTTGAGGTGATTTGTTTACTTGTGTTTGGGCTAGAATCAACAAAGGAAGTTAGCAAATTTTTACCAATTACCTTTGATTTACAGGTTGAAATCCAATCCATGCTTTGCAACAAATACATTAGATCCCAGAATTGCATCAAGATTTTGTTCCCTAACAAAACCTTGATAGATCTTCAGATTTTCCTTTAAGGTTCTCTCAGCCTTTTCAATTTTTCTTTTAACTTATTATGTCACTTTGGAGAGATTCAAGGAGTTCATTAGACCTTCCTTCTTTTTGAGTTTCTTGCAGTTTTATTTTCAAACTGTCCATCTCCTCACACTGAGCTTTCTCATCAATTTTCATCATCTCAATCTCTTTGCTCAAGGATGCAATTAGTTCATCATTATTAGTGCCATGAACAAGAGAATTGATTTTCTTTTTGAGTGCTTTATTTTCAGACTTAAATTGACAGAACTTCTCAAACAAGACCGTATAGGCTTCTTCCCATTCTTCAATTGGATAACTTTCAAAGGAAGAATTTACCTCATGGAGTCGTCGCTTCTTGCCATTAGACATTGAACTTGTTCATCTCCAGAGGTAGCGTTGTTCATCCTCATCTGCATCTTCATCACTCCAAGTAGCCATCATTGCTTTGGCTTTCTTGAAGGTGAATTTCTCCTTCTTCAGCTTCTTCTTGAGCTCAGGGCATTCTCCTCTCATGTGCCCTTGTTTCTTGCACTCATAGCATACAACGTCAGATTTTTTGTTAGACTCAAATTTATTTGAAAAATCTTTCTTTTGAAAAGGTTAGAGTTACCTGACCCTTTCCTTTTGAATTTGAGAATTTTTTGAATTGTCTAGTGAGCATGGCCATGTCATCATCTCACTATCACTAGAAGTTTCAAGCTCATCACTTTCCTGTTGAACATCCTTTTTGGAACCTGAAGAATTTTCTTAGAGGCTTTTAAGGCGATTAACCTTTTTGGGTTTTCTTCAGTTTCTTTCCTTTTCACATTTATTTCATATGTCATCAGGGAGCCAATTAGTTCATCTAGTTTCATCTTTGTGAGATCTTTTGAATCCTCAATGACAGTGGCATTGGTGTTCCATGAGGATGGAAGAGACCGAAGTATCTTCCTCACCAAGTCACTTTCTGAGTATTCTTTCTTAAGACCCTTCAGACCATTTATTATTAGCATGAACCTTGCAATATATCTGAGATGGTTTCATCATTGTTCATCTTAAACATTTCATACTCAGAAATTAACATGCTTGCTTTTAATTCCCTTACCTCGGACGTACCTTCGTAGATCAGTTCAAGTTTGTCCCACATCTCTTTCGCTGAAGTGCATGTGGGGACCCTTGAGTATTCTTTGGGATGAACTGCGCACTGCATCATGTTCAGGGCGCTCCAGTTGAGAGTTCCCTTCGCAATCTGGTCCTTCGTCCAGGTGTCTTCGTCCTCGGAAGTGTGTATGCTCCTTTGCTGACAATCTTCCACAATTCGAAGTTTTGTGCTCTTAAAAACACCTGCATGCGGTTTTTTCCAATAGGGATAATCAGTACCATCAAAGAAGGGTGGCCTGGTCACAGAGTGTCCTTCGGCCATGTACCCCTTATTAGATTCCATGAGATCGAGACTCTCCTGATCGTAAGATCAAATAAATACAGCAGTAAATCAGAGAAACCTCGCTCTGATACCAATTGAAGGTTGCAGAATTGTACTATATGGTAATCTAGAAGGGGGGTTGAATAGATTACTACCAATTAAAATTTACTACCACCTTCTTTTGACGAAAAACACAACTTTGAGACTTGCAACAGAGTGTAAACTAAACTGAGATGTGTTTGTTGTAGATAGATAGAGTAGCAACTGTTCTAGCGTGTGTGTAAACAACGTGCCTACCAACATCTAACGTAAAGACGTGAAAACCACATGACACGAGGTTTTAAGGTGGTTCGGAGTACACAACTTGTGTATCCTACGTCCACCGTCCACACCACACGCAGAAGCACTGCTTATGAGCTGGTTCAACACTACAACTCACACACACGAGTTGTCTGATGTGAAACCATGATCAGATCACACAAACCACGTAGATCAAGTACAAGACTCACTTGATCCACAACCACACACACAGAAGTGAAAATAGAGACTTAAAAGGGTTCTGAGTGAAGAATCAAATCCTTATGTAGAACTCTTCTACAGGTCGTCTGGATGATCTTCAAACTTCGTCTTGATAGGTTCAGATTGATGTAGAAGCTTGAATCACCGACGAGTTGACTTCACCTACGCTTGGAAGACAGATCTTCTTATTTTCTGGGCTGTAAGTTGAAGCAGAGCAGTAGAGAGACTTCATCTCTTGAGTTTTTCTTTGGGTATTAGATGGTGGCTGCTTGTGTACGAAATTAACTCCAAAGAGTTCCTTTTATATGGGTGTTCAAGTATAGAGAGTCGTGGAACAAGGAAACACCCACATAGGAAACAGATGGAGATCTCGTATTGAGATTCTGTTTACGTCTGTCGACAGGCCTTAGATCATCTGTCGACAGCTCGAGACAGATTTGCATTTGACAGATCTCTAAACTTCCGGGAAGGGTTTTCCTGTAGGTAGCTATCGACAGTCGACTGGGATCTGTCGACAGATGGCTATGTTCAGAACCTGGGTTTTCTGTCTATAGTTTTCTGTCGACAGGCAGCTGAGGAGCTGTCGACAGGTACTTGTCTTTTGAGCTTTTCTTGATCTTTTTGCTTTTATTTAACACACTGTCTTTTGTGCAATCTCACCTACATGTAAGACCATTGTTAGTGAGATAACATGAACATTTAAATGATCAAGTTGAAAATGTGTTTGCATGGTTCATGAAGTGTTCATCAAGTATTGCTTATCAATGTTCATCATAAAAAACAATCATCAAATACAAATTCATGTAGACCCAGCAGAGGATCATCGCCTTGACCAACCAACAGAATTGATCCACGTGTCGACGCCCCATAGGCAGATAGGCTTCAACGCAGACTGTGATCGGAGGTGAAAGGCGCAGGGTGGTTCGGGAGTCGAGGCGTCAGTAGGAACGTTCGTCAATTCACCTAACATTATGATTGTGGTCAGGAGTCGAGTCGGCGCATCATTTAGACTTCTGTCAGAGGCGTTAGAAGTCCCTTCAATCCAATGGCCGCCTAGTTCCTGGCAGTTCTGACACCGCACTAACGCACCGCTCGAGAGGATATCCTTGACAAGAAAATGTACAATGACGCATGGCTTCCAAGGGATGGACGAACACCTTCTCCTCGGACCATCGCGATGTCCCGAGCAGAAGTTGGGGGGCCAATAATACAGGTAGGTCTTAAGGTGCTCAGCCTGCCCATACCTCGCTGTCCCGCAGACCCCAATTAGCCGAGTTGGCCGAGCTGAGCCTTGTGATTCCGACCCGAACACTTGTCCGAATTGTCTCTCCTCCTCGGTGACGATGTATCTCCCAGACTTTCCCAAGAACGAGTCATTCAACAGTGGAAGGAGGAGTCCATCAAGGGAAAGGTCTGGAGATCGTGATTACTGCCAACTATGGCCAGGGTCAGTCCAGCTAACCTACCGCTTATGACCTCGGCTTGCGGGAATCAGGGCACGCTTATAGCGAACTTCCTCTGATTGCTCACAAGAATCTTGTTCAAACCACACCTATAAAGAGGAACGGAGACCATCTGCTCAAAGGTACGCAACCTCTAGCACAAAAACTCTTTCTCCGACCTCCCGAGCTAACTTGATCATCAGAGTCTCTACCCACCGAGGAGCCTCGGTGGTCTTGCAGGTCGGGAGCTCGGCAACACCAACCTCGTCATTAGGCCATCTTCCCTTGGGTCCGCTCGACACTTCTTAAGAACATCGATTCCTCTTCATTCACATCAATTACTGATCAGTCGTACATCGATTACTATTATTCAAACATCGATTGCTATTATGATTGAATATCGATTGCCACATTGATTACTGACCAGTCTCACACTGATTGCCTTAGATATCGATTGTCTTTAAATAAACATCTATTGCCTCCACAATTCAAATGTTTCAAAATGTCTTTGGCACCCAAATGAAATTTCAAATGTATTTCATATGTTAACCTATTATTTCTCTGACTAAAGATATTTTTACCTGTCTCACAGGATCGCTTTCTTCCTACAAAAAGAAAGCATCTACCTACTATTTCTAGCTATTAGTAGGAAATATAGACAGAAGGCAAAAGAGGTAAAGGCCATCTGACAAAAGACTTCTAGAGTCTAAACATCTACCTTGCATTTAATATCTGCAGGTCCACTTCTACTCATAGTCAACATCTTGGACCTGATGCTGGCATCCTTGGAAGTGTGCACCAGCTGGAACATCTTCCTCCATTCCAAGTAGACAGTAGGCACAAGAAGAAGCCATTAGACTCAAGAGAAGGGGAGTAGAAGAAGAAGAGAACTATGGAACTCCAATGACTATCTATCAACAACCCTCTTCACTCTCCATATAAAGAAGAAGAGAAAACAAAAGGCAAAAAAAGAGAGAAAAACCTGAAGATCATTCAAGGAGTGTACATCCAGTGAGCATCTAACTCCATACACACTCAAAGCAAGAAAGGAAGAGCTCGAGCCCATTCAAACTGACTTCCTTCTTCCTCATTCTCTCTCTGTGTATCTTTGTGTATTTGAGAGAGTGAGTGAGAGAGAGAGAGAGAGAGAGAGCTGGGGGTTTAGCCTAAGGAGAGTCTTATCTTGTAAACTCTTTTCTTCTTAGGCTCAGTCTCAGATCAAGCATTTCATTGTTTATCTTAAGTTTGATCTAGGGCTTCGAGTCCTAGCTTCTGTGTTCAGAAGTGTTCCTCTACTTTGGAAGAGAAGGCTTGCAGTGCAAGCGTTCCCCTTGTGTTAAGGGAAGAACCGCACTAGGGTTTGTATGAGGAGGTTAGCTTCTTGACCTGTAAGAGAAGTGGGTTGCCTTCTTGCCCGGAAAGAGAAGAAGACCAGTGTGTCTGGTTGTGTAACCACACTAGGGTTTGTTCTAGCTATTGGATTGAGATGACACTAATGATGTCCTAGAGGGGGGTGAATAGGACTTTTGTGCTTTAAAAATTTTATCTGAAGGTAGACAACACTAAGTAAGTTGTTAGTGTTTAGTGTAGTGTGTGAAACAAGTGTAAATGGTGGAAACAACATCACACAAATGCACAAGAAATTTTATCCTGGTTCGGCCCTTCCCACATGAAAGTCCTACGTCCAGTCCCCAAGCAACCTCTTGGGATTTCACTAACTGTCAAGAGAACTTGGCCTTCTCTCAACCTGAAGGTATTTACAATCCCACTTGCTCCCAAGCAAGTCTTCGCTTAACCAGGGGTACAAAGACTATCTACATAGTAGGTCTTCCTTCACAAGAGGGGCATTGCAGGAAACAAACCTCCTGCGGGTTATCTAAAGCAAAAGATGAGAACCACTGGTGTGTCTACTCAGAAGGATGAGCAACCAGAGAATTTAGAAAGAATTACAAATAAGAGTTTAGCTCTAACTCTTTATGAATCTAACGGGGTGGACTGAAGAATAGATCTAAAGTTACAAATGCCACCCAACAGAAAAAGACTTCTAAGAACTTGAGAGCTTGGAAGTGTGGACTGAGGAGGCAGCTCTCTTTCTTTCAATTCAGTAGAAGGCTTTGTGGAGACTTTTGCTTGTAAATTCAGATGGGAGTTGTGTTGCTGTCTCTCTATCTGAGTTGGTTATCTTGTTCAAAACTCCAGCTTCTATATATGCTTCAGAGGCCTTAAGTTTCTGTTTGAAACTGCCCATTAGAGAACTAGCCGTTTGAAGAGTAGCCGTTGATCTTTGAGACTTTTTTATGTTCATCAGTCCTTCAGCTTTTAGATGCTTTTGGATTTCCAACGTCTTCAGGCTATGCTTGTAGCTTCATCTTCATTAATGTTTTGTAAAACTCCATGCTGAAGACTGAGAGCAAGGCATGCTTCATAAATGTTCTGCAAGAAAGGACAAGACAGAAAAGATACCTCCATACTTTCGGAGGTAGGTGAGATGGAAATATATGTAAAGTATAAGGAACCTCGGATGGACAGATGTTCAGTGCAATAAAAGGTAGACAGACAAATGCATCCAGAAGGTAGGGGAGGTTCTGACAGTGGTAGGTGAACTCCTGACAGATACCCTATGCAGCCTATACTTACCATCGCATTTACTGTAAGGCAACTGTCAAAAGGGAGAGGAACTGAACTTCTGATAAAAAGCAAGAGACCAATTTGTATAAATATTTCAGATCTATTCAAAGATATTTTATGTGGTCATTTTAAATATAAATTATCCTACCTAACAGAATATTAAATGATGGTAATAATAAAAAGCATTATTATGTAGAATATGCAAGTGTTAATCATATTGTAAGAGATCTCATAGGGATAGCAAACATATTGAATTACATAAACTGAAGATTTCATGGATTTTATGTAACAACAAATTCATACAGAAATTATTATTAAGTACATAGAAGTTGATAGTACACTTCGACTTTCCTAAAGTCGGAGTCAAAAAAGAGATACAAGATGAACTTTGACTCTATAGAAGTCGCAGTGAGACTGATCACAAAATTCAACTTTTGGAAAGTCAGAGTGATGAGCATCAATCGGTCATACTTCGACTTCTGGGGAGTCGGAGTGCAAACAATAATAGACTTAGACTTTCAAGGAATTGGAGTATAACAGAAACTTCGACTTCTCAGGAGTCGGAGTAAGAGGACTTCGACTTTTTAGAAGTCGGAGTAAAAGTGTTCATCAATCGATATCTTACTTCGACTTTAAGAGAGTCGAAGTCTAGACTTCGACTTCCAAGAAGTCGGAGTACTAACATACTTCGACTTTCGAAGAGTCGAAGTACAGTTCACAGATAGTTCAACACTTCGACTTTTCTGGAGTCGGAGTCTACAGTCGGAGTTAGTATGGTACATAGTATACGTTGTGGACTTAGAGAAATTTCGTGAGTGTTGATATATAGTATTATACAAGTCATGTTACTTGTGGTATATTTCAATAAATTTGTTTGTAGAGAAGTCTTAAAAGGTTTTATGATAGCAAAAAACACAATATTTTAAAGAGATAGTTGTTCAACAATTCTCTCCAGTTTTGTTAATGACAAAACTTTTAAATAGATAGTGAAAAAACAAAATTAATTTTGCAAAACTGTGTCCTATATATTTGTTTCTTACTTTCTTTTTCACTTACTTTCTCCCCCTTTGTGGCATTAACAGAAAGGATAAGAGACAAAGAGAGAGAGAGATACACACAAATGTAGAGAACAAATCTATATTAATTTCTATAAGATACAAGGTTACACTCATGAGGCAGACAAAGAGCTGGGAAGATACAAAGAAGGAGGGATATGAGCCAGGAAAGGCTGAAGAAGAGCCCAAAGCTTATTCTCATTGCCAGAGAAGAAATTCTCAAACTTAGAGAAATCTATGTTATAGGATGGACCTATAGAAGGGATCTTCCTATAAGACTTGAGATGCCTACGATGAAACCAGCTAACTCTCTATAGTACCATGGCGCAAAGTCTGCTTCAAGGGAACAAACTTCTTGCTGGCTGCTAAGTGGAGAAATCATGTACAGTTATGTTCCAAAGCAGTCCTTGGGAATATGCTGTTTCCTTAGCTTGATAGTATACCAGATATCTCTACTTACATTTATGTGTAATAGACTTCCAAAGAGTCTCAAAACCTTTGTAGAGATAGTCAGGAATAGAAAGTTTGAGCTTCATGTAGTCAGAGTGATCTTCAGGGTAAGCTGCTGCCCACTGGTCTTCAGTAAATTTCTCAGATTCAGCAAAACAGTTCTAAAAATCTATCATGTGCTGAGACTTCTTCAGAGCATGCATGAGAGCAAACCTATGAAAAGACAGACTGAGGTTGTACTTTATTCTGAATCTTGCAGCTATTCTGATATGTCTGTTGAATACAACCTGGGCAAACTGCTTTCTAGAAGATATGGCTCCTATAAGACTGGGATGTAGTCCAGAGGTAAACCAACTACCATGGAAGGAGTGATCTCACTTTGCCCACGAATTAGCATCTCCCACTGGCCTTTGTTCACATCAGTGACCCCATCCTGAATCTTGCTTCATTAAACTGCTTCATCCTTGTATACTTGGTATGTAGCTCTCTAAGGAGGTTGCCAAAAAGATCAAAAAAATCTAAGGTTCAGGTGAAGGGGAACATTCATAAACTGATTTCTAGTCTGAGTGGTTTGGAATCTAGAGGCTTCATCAAGGAGAGTTTTAGGAAATCAGAAGGGGAGAGACTGTGGCTTTTCTGGGTGATGAGATTTATATCAGCCAATAGTACTTGAGAGGATTGGATTAAGAAAGGAAGCCAATCTTTAAAAGTATATGCTGGCATCTCATGGACTTCAAGAAAGACTTTGATTGACAGGAATTCCTTGAATAAGTTCATGTGATGCTTGTTGCCCAGCTAGCTAGCCTAGAGGGGGGTGAATAGGACTTTTGTGCTTTAAAAATTTTATCTGAAGGTAGACAACACTAAGTAAAGTTGTTAGTGTTTAGTGTAGTGTGTGAAACAAGTGTAAATTGGTGGAAACAATCACACAAATGCACAAGAAATTTTATCCTGGTTCGGCCCTTCCCACATGAAAGTCCTACGTCCAGTCCCCAAGCAACCTCTTGGGATTTCACTAACTGTCAAGAGAACTTGGCCTTCTCTCAACCTGAGAGGTATTACAATCCCACTTGCTCCCAAGCAAGTCTTCGCTTAACCAGGGGTACAAAGACTATCTACATAGTAGGTCTTCCTTCACAAGAGGGGCATTGCAGGAAACAAACCTCCTGCGGGTTATCTAAAGCAAAAGATGAGAACCACTGGTGTGTCTACTCAGAAGGATGAGCAAACACAGAGAATTCAGAAAGAATTACAAATAAGATGTAGCTCTAACTCTTTATGAATCTAACGGGGTGGACTGAAGAATAGATCTAAAGTTACAAATGCCACCCAACAGAAAAAGACTTCTAAGAACTGAGAGCTTGGAAGTTGTGACTGAGGAGGCAGCTCTCTTTCTTTCAATTCAGTAGAAGGCTTTGTGGAGACTTTTGCTTGTAAATTCAGATGGGAGTTGTGTTGCTGTCTCTCTATCTGAGTTGGTTATCTTGTTCAAAACTCCAGCTTCTATATATGCTTCAGAGGCCTTAAGTTTCTGTTTGAAACTGCCCATTAGAGAACTAGCCGTTTGAAGAGTAGCCGTTGATCCTTTGAGACTTTTTTATGTTATCAGTCCTTCAGCTTTTAGATGCTTTTGGATTTCCAACGTCTTCAGGCTATGCTTGTAGCTTCAATCTTCATTAATTGTTTTGTAAAACTCCATGCTGAAGACTGAGAGCAAGGCATGCTTCATAAATGTTCTGCAAGAAAGGACAAGACAGAAAAGATACCTCCATACTTTCGGAGGTAGGTGAGATGGAAATATATGTAAAGTATAAGGAACCTCGGATGGACAGATGTTCAGTGCAATAAAAGGTAGACAGACAAATGCATCCAGAAGGTAAGGGGAGGTTCTGACAGTGGTAGGTGAACTCCTGACAGATACCCTATGCAGCCTATACTTACCATCGCATTTACTGTAAGGCAACTGTCAAAAGGGAGAGGAACTGAACTTCTGATAAAAAGCAAGAGACCAATTTGTATAAATATTTCAGATCTATTCAAAGATATTTTATGTGGTCATTTTAAATATAAATTATCCTACCTAACAGAATATTAAAATGATGGTAATAATAAAAAGCATTATTATGTAGAATATGCAAGTGTTAATCATATTGTAAGAGATCTCATAGGGATAGCAAACATATTGAATTACATAACTGAAGATTTCATGGATTTTATGTAACAACAAATTCATACAGAAATTATTATTAAGTACATAGAAGTTGATAGTACACTTCGACTTTCCTAAAGTCGGAGTCAAAAACAAGAGATACAAGATGAACTTTGACTCTATAGAAGTCGCAGTGAGACTGATCACAAAATTCAACTTTTGGAAAGTCAGAGTGATGAGCATCAATCGGTCATACTTCGACTTCTGGGGAGTCGGAGTGCAAACAATAATAGACTTAGACTTTCAAGGAATTGGAGTATAATACAGAAACTTCGACTTCTCAGGAGTCGGAGTAAGAGGACTTCGACTTTTTAGAAGTCGGAGTAAAAGTGTTCATCAATCGATATCTTACTTCGACTTTAAGAGAGTCGAAGTCTAGACTTCGACTTCCAAGAAGTCGGAGTACTAACATACTTCGACTTCGAAGAGTCGAAGTACAGTTCACAGATAGTTCAACACTTCGACTTTTCTGGAGTCGGAGTCTACAGTCGGAGTTAGTATGGTACATAGTATACGTTGTGGACTTAGAGAAATTTCGTGAGTGTTGATATATAGTATTATACAAGTCATGTTACTTGTGGTATATTTCAATAAATTTGTTTGTAGAGAAAGTCTTAAAAGGTTTTATGATAGCAAAAAACACAATATTTTAAAGAGATAGTGTTCAACAATTCTCTCCATTTTTGTTAATGACAAAACTTTTAAATAGATAGTGAAAAAAAAAATTAATTTTGCAAAACTGTGTCCTATATATTTGTTTCTTACTTCTTTTTCACTTACTTTCTCCCCTTTGTGGCATTAACAGAAAGGATAAGAGACAAAGAGAGAGAGAATACACACAAATGTAGAGAACAAATCTATATTAATTTCTATAAGATACAGGTTACACTCATGAGGCAGACAAAGAGCTGGAAGATACAAAGAAGGAGGGATATGAGCCAGGAAAGGCTGAAGAAGAGCCCAAAGCTTATTCTCATTGCCAGAGAAGAAATTCTCAAACTTAGAGAAATCTATGTTATAGGATGGACCTATAGAAGGGATCTTCCTATAAGACTTGAGATGCCTACGATGAAACCAGCTAACTCTCCTATAGTAACCATGGCGCAAAGTCTGCTTCAAAGGAACAAACTTCTTGCTGGCTGCTAAGTGGAGAAATTCATGTACAGTTATGTTCCAAAGCAGTCCTTGGGAATATGCTGTTCCTTAGCTTGATAGTATACCAGATATCTCTACTTACATTTATGTGTAATAGACTTCCAAAGAGTCTCAAAACCTTTGTAGAGATAGTCAGGAATAGAAAGTTTGAGCTTCATGTAGTCAGAGTGATCTTCAGGGTAAGCTGCTGCCCACTGGTCTTCAGTAAATTTCTCAGATTCAGCAAAACAGTTCTAAAAATCTCATCATGTGCTGAGACTTCTTCAGAGCATGCATGAGAGCAAACCTATGAAAAGACAGACTGAGGTTGTACTTTATTCTGAATCTTGCAGCTATTCTGATATGTCTGTTGAATACAACCTGGGCAAACTGCTTTCTAGAAGATATGGCTCCTATAAGACTGGGATGTAGTCCAGAGGTAAACCAACTACCATGGAAGGAGTGATCTCACTTTGCCCACGAATTAGCATCTCCCACTGGCCTTTGTTCACATCAGGTGACCCCATCCTGAATCTTGCTTCATTAAACTGCTTCATCCTTGTATACTTGGTATGTAGCTCTCTAAGGAGGTTGCCAAAAAGATCAAAAAAATCTAAGGTTCAGGTGAAGGGGAACATTCATAAACTGATTCTAGTCTGAGTGGTTTGGAATCTAGAGGCTTCATCAAGGTAGAGTTTTAGGAAATCAGAAGGGGAGAGACTGTGGCTTTTCTGGGTGATGAGATTTATATCAGCCAATAGTACGAGAGGGATGGATTAAGAAAGGAAGCCAATCTTTAAAAGTATATGCTGGCATCTCATGGACTTCAAGAAAGACTTTGATTGACAGGAATTCCTTGAATAAGTTCATGTGATGCTTGTTGCCCAGCTAGCTAGCCTAGAGGGGGGGTGAATGGGATATTAAAATTATTTGATACTCAAATCCTATCACACAATAGTCACAAAAACAACACTTTGCAGATTGTTAGTGTTAGTGAAGACAAAGATAAACACACAAAAGCAATCGCACAACACAGAAAATTATCCTGGTTCAGATCTCCTTTCCTTAGGAGTCCTACGTCCAGTCCCTGAGCAATATCTCAGGATTTCACTAACCCAAGGGTACTGTCCCCCTTATGGACCTTACACACCCAACCGCAGCTGGTCTTCCTTCAATCTGAAGGGAAATACACCACCCTAGATACCCCACCAGGTCATCCTTCACAACCGAAGGGAACAACACCCTAGATACCACACCAGGTCTCCTTCACAACCGAAGGGAACAACACCCTGGATACCACACCAGGTCTTCCTTCACAACGAAGGGAACAAACACAAGATAATGTGTTCAAAGAGATGATGCCCCTAGATTAGGCTTATAGAACACTGCTTGATCTGAAGCAAGGACTGAGAAGAGAAAGATATACAATCAAGGACTCTTCTCAGAACAAAAGGCTCTCTCACATATCTGAACTTAGCACAGAGAGCAAGAGCTAAAACTAATGGGAGTTTTGCTTGGCTCTAAGAAAAGCTTGCAGAAGATTGAAGGCGTTGTAACTTCTTGTTCTCTAATCGCTCTTCTTCATATATATATCATATTTTGAAATTCAAATGTTGAAGTGCCCGTTGTCTCTATGCATAAGTGTACGTTAGACTGCTTGACACTTGGAAGCTTCCAGTCAACAGTCCTTTATCTTTTCATGCACGAAAGAGAGAGAGAGAGAGAGGATCTTCTGTAATCTTCTTGGCTTCTATTTTGTCCAACGTTGTATGACGGATGCTGTCAGAGACCTGCACATATTTAAAGCTTGAACAATAGACAACTAAGCTGTTCTTGTTGTCAGTCAACGTTAGAACGAATGTTCATCAAAATAGTAATGCCATTTTGTTGTTCTAAAAGATGTTTACAGAGAAGATACGATAATGGAAGATATTGTCTGCATTCATGCAGTGATACGTTCAATCTTCATAAATGCACAGCTGACATAAAGATATGCGTGAAGACTTTGACTTTATAACGTACTCAAAAAGTAGCTCGAAAATCGAATCGTTGTCTTCCATGAAAATTGTATACATGACTTATGAAATCGTTGTGTAAATGAGTGAATCGTTGTGCATTCATAAGTAAAGAGATGCATACACAAATCGTTATATGTATTAATAATCAAATCGTTATGAAGTTATAAACAAATCCATGTACAAATCGTTATAAACAAATCCATGTACAAATCGTTATGACGTTATGAACAAATTCATGTACAAATCGTTGTGATGTTATGAACAAATCTATGTACAAATCGTTATGCTTCTTTAAGAAATCTATGTGAGAGCAAATCGTTGTTCTCACTTAAGGAATCGTTGCGGAAAGCAAATCGTTATGATTACTTAACGAATTGTTGCGAGAGAAACAAATCGTTGCGATCATTTAACGAATCGTTGTGAGGGCAAATCGTTGCGATCACTTAACGAATCGTTGTGAGGGCAAATCGTTGCGATCACTTATCGAATCGTTGTGAAGACAAATCGTTGCGATCACTTATCGAATTGTTGTGAAGGAAAATCGTTGCGATCACTTAACGAATCGTTGTGAGGGCAAATCCTTGCAATCACTTAACGAATCGTTGTGAGGGCAAATCGTTGCGATCACTTAACGAATCATTGTGAGGGCAAATCGTTGCGATCACTTAACGAATCGTTGTGATGGCAAACCGAAGAAATCGTTATACTGCCCAAATCGATAAAAGCACATAGCAAATCCTATGAATATGAAATCGTTAGCTCTATAGAAATTGTTATGACCTATAATGGAAATCGATGTGTACTTAGAGAAATTTTATGTGTACTGAACTCTAAATACTTCAGGGTGAGATACTTACAGAGTTTGCTTGACTTTTCTTGATTCATTTCCTGTGCTCACAACTTGTAGAAAATATGTTAGATTAAACATTATAGTTTTTTGTTAATCACCAAATAGATATGTAATTTATTAAATTGCATGGGATAAGCTGATCATCAATCTCCCCTTTTTGGTGATGACAAAACTTTAACAAATGACATGGATGAACTAAAATTATTTGCAGAACTAATGTAAGAATGTAAATGCTATGTTTCTCCCTTTTTAATGGAACTAAACAGGAGGCATGATTACAGATGTATTTCAGAACTGTAATATTTCTCTCCCTTTTTGTCATTAAGCAAAAAGATAAACTTCGAGACAAAAAGAAGAGTAAAAGATCATAAAGAGGAAACAAAGAGATTTATTGAGCATTGAAGGGTTCAGAGAGATAGAAGGCAAGAGACAAGAGAGATGCAAAGCGCCTAATAACAGGTAGCTCTTGGCGTTCCTGCTCTTCAAAATAGGCTTGAAATGCTCCAAGCTCAATGCAATAGGAGGGTCCCATGGTGGGAGCCATCCTCTTGATGTGAAGCTGCCTCTGATCTGATATGAACTCCCAATACTTGACGTTGCCAAGAGCTGTCTTGTAGGAGGTGAAGCAACCAAAACTAGCAAACTGAAGAAACTGAGTGATTTTAAAGGGATAGAAGATCTGATGCTGCCGAAGTTCATTCTTTAATTCTAGAAAGATCTTGTACCGTTCTTCCCATTTCAGGAAAGAGTCCTGGACAAGGTGAAGAGAATTTGCATCCAAAAATTCAGAGGGAGTCAGAAGAGGTTGATGGGAACGAGCCTGAGAAGTATTCAACTCTTTAAGCTGTTGAGCGGACAAAGTGTAGAGCTTTTCCCAATCAGCAGGTGACAGACGCTCACATTCAGATAGAATAGGGGCAAGGACATCTGCCTTGAGGTACCCCTGAAGATACTGATTGAAGACAAATCTATGAAAAGCGAGGTTACGACCTTCTTGCACAGAGTGCCTAGCCATAACCTGAGCAGCTCGCTCAAACATGAGTGCCACAGATGAATCCATGATCAGGGAGTTAAGTGGAGGAAGGAACACCACATCAGGAATGACCAAAGTGGCAAAATCAACTCGGAGAGGTTCGGTGTGAGCAACCCTGGAACTGAGATCATGGATGGCTTGCCTGAACTGGCCTAACTGCACCTCTGGAATGTTATGAAGATAGCAGTAATCGTAGTACATTTTGTATTGCCGGATGAACTTGATTTCCTTCTGAATGAAGGGTCAAAAAAGATTTTATGATGAATCTAAAACCATTCAGAGAGAGGGAGAGGAGCTTCTCTGGGTGGATATCTGGCGGCTTGAGTACGACGAAAGTGACTGTATAGATCTCTGTTGCTCCGAGCCCATTGTTCTTCAGTTTTGGCTTCAGTCATGGAAAATTTTTTTGACTATTGAGCCTGGAAAGAAAAGCATAAGGGAAAATGGTATTGAGATGGGCAAACACCACCTTTGAAGATTCCTCATAGATAGATTGTTGCTTATTGGTAATAGAAAGAGAGAACCAAAGGGGAGGAAAACAAGGTTCAAAAGAGACAGGATGGGTGGAAGTGAGTCCTCTTCTTAGGAACATGACTGGAAGAGCCTGTCCTATGAGAATGGGTCCCAACAGCCAGGACTGAACGAAGTATTGCTACTTCGAATTCATCCTTGATGTCTTGGATTCTGTGTGTGAGCTAATTGGGCACCCTAGGAATAATAGTAATGAAAGAAGGAGGTTTTTGGATGAAAGAGGGATGCAGGGGTGATGGAAGGGAGATCAGAAGGTCCTGAAGAAGAAGAAGGACCACTAGAAGAGGCTCCTGCTGAAGAAGATGCAGGAGGACCTCAACAGAAGATAAGGGTGGAGGAATGATGGTGGAGAAAGGTGGAGATGAAGGAGTGTGGGAAGAGAAGGGTGCAGGTGAGGAAATGGTTCTAGAGCGGGGGCGTTTGAAGGTGGTAGGAGCTGGAGGGGCAGTGGATGAGGTGGGTGGAGAGGGAGGTGCTGGAGTTGGAAGGGTAGGAAGGACAGAGGGCTCTGGAGCTACAGCCTGATCTTCTTCTCTTGCAGCCATAGATTCCACTGGAGGTGAAGCATCCTTTGCCGGCTCTGCTAGCCAGATTCCTCAGCATCAACTACTTGTTCAACATGCTCATTCTCAACATGAATTGGCCTTGGTGGCCCTGCTGGATTTTCAGACAAAGGCCCTGATGGCCGCTCTTCCTCTTGCTGCTGCTATGTAATGACAGGCCCTGATGGCCTATTAGACTCTTCACTTGGCCTGATGGCCCTGCACTACAGGAAGGAGGTGCATGAGATGGTAAGTGCTCCCTCACAAAAGCTGACAAATCTACAAGCACATTCTCATACTGTCATAATCTTTTTGAAGGCTTTCAAGTTCAGATGACAGTGCCCCTAATGAACGGGAAGATGAGCTTTGACTAATAGAAATGGAGGCCATATCTGACCTCACAGAACACAAAACTTTGCCTTGCTCATCCAGGCGCTCAACACAGGTTTCAAATGGATCTTCAACTTTTTTTCCCAGATTTCTGGTGTGGCTTACTGGTGAGAAGAGGAACTTCTTTAGCCACATTTTTCTTTTGTCTTCTCTTGCCCTAACCACGGGTTCTTCATGATCAACATTTTCAATTTCTTCTTCTGAGGCACTTTCCACAATGCCTTCTCTAAACAGATCATCAATGGGGGCATTGGCATTTTGCTCCCTCTGAACTGCTGCTGCCTCTTTCTCAATTGATAGCTCCCCCTGAACAGGAGCATCTCCCATAGGCACATCTTCAGTCTCTATTCTTTGCTCCCCTTGAATGGGAGCTTCTTCCATAACAATCTTATCAATGTGGCCTGCCACGGCTTCTGCAATTTGCACTTCACTAACTACTGGATCCCTTAAAGAGCTTTGGATGGATTCCAGTACATCTCTGAGTACTGAGCCTACTCGGGAAGAGGGAAGAGGATCCTCTGAACTATGCAACGGGCTCAATATCCTCTGGAGGGATATCCTCAATCCTGCTTCTAGATTCTGCTACTGGTGGTGCTACTGCTGCTTCCACAGATGGTGTTGCTACTCTTTCTACTGGTGCTACTGGTTCTGCTTCTGCTGCTGGTTCTGCCGCTGCTACTTCTGCTTCTTGGACATCTTGGGCTTCACCAATGATGGCTTCACCCTCAGCCATAGAAGTCTTCGTCCAAACCCATTGACAACTGAAAAACCACTTTTTCTCAAATTTCTGGACCGGATAGCTTGCCCCATCTTCTCAGATACATCTCCCACCACACTGATGCCATAGTGTTGAAATATTTTGGTGAGCAGACGAGCATAAGGTAGAGGACGTTTAGCTTGCTCTTGGTGTCCCATACCTGTGCGCTTTCAAACTTCATCCTTTCAATCATGATCTCTGCAGTGTTGATTTCTTGGTTCTGGATGTCCCAGAACATCAGGTCGGAATCCGCCTTGGTGCAAGTGGAGAAGGTGGCACTCCTTGGACTACTATTTGACAGACAATGAAATGCAATAAGCGATTAAAAGCATTCAACTGGTTGATATCAACTTTTCATCCTTCAATCTGATTCGGAACCAACAATCCCTAGACCTTTTCCTGAATATCCACAGTGTGAACTCCACTGTGTCCGGAGGTGGTCACATCGAAGAGAGATGCCAAAAGATATTGTGTGACCCTAATCTGAGTTCCCTTGACCATGGAAGTCAGGGTCCCATCTTCCTCTGTCTTCAGACATACAAAGAAAGCCTTACGAGGTCCGGATAACTTACTTCTGAGAGGGTGGCAATCTTTGACCACTTCAATCTGTCCATAGCTGCGACGATACTGCCCATTCCGTTCTTCTGCAAATCAGCCATATCAACTGCTTTGTGTCCGCAAAGCCTGGTCTCACTGAAGCAAATCTTTCCTGCTGCTCGGCGGTAAGAAATGCAGCTCTGTAGCCCCCGACGCTGCCGGAAACACCAGAAGAGGCCGTGTTTTGGAAGGGAAGAGTTTCTGGATGTTGAAATGAATAAAGGAGTAGAACCCCTCAAGAAATTTCTCGCGGGAAAGAGGTGGAAGCTTGAAATCTCAGGAAGTCGATGCCGGAGTCGATAGGTAGCGCCTTAGGCAGAAGGAAGAAGACGATGAAGGGATGTGAATCGTTGCCGCACAGATTTCGGGATATAAAGAGAATTAAAAAGAATGACCTTTGGATTTGGAGGCGCCATGTTGGCATAAAATGACAATCTGACTAGTTCGATAGGAATAATTCTTATAAAATAACTAACTGACATGACAAACTTAAAAAGATAGGCAATAAATGAAATTTTGCTCAATTAGGAGAGAAAAGGAAAGTTTAGATTCTGAAAATTAATATTTCAGTTTTAAACATATAGTTCTTTCACAATTTACACATGCCTAATTCTCTTCTAAGAGAAGTAAATCTCTCTTCGGGTAAGGCTTTTGTGAAGATATCTACTAACTGATTGTTTGTATCAATAAACGAAATATCAATGTTGCCATTTGCTACATGATCACGAATGAAATGATATCTAACCTCAATGTGTTTAGTCCTTGAGTGTTGTACTGGATTCTTGGTTAAATTTATAGCACTGGTGTTGTCACATAACAGTGGAATTGGTTGATATGTAGCCCATAGTTCTCAAGTTGTTGCTTGATCCATAGGAGTTGTGTACAGCAACTTCCAGCGCCTACGTACTCAGCTTCAGCTGTTAACAGTGCTACTGAATTTTGTTTCTTGGAGGACCATGATATCAGACATCCTGCAAGGAATTGACAACAACCACTGGTGCTCTTTCTATCTATTTTGCATCCAGCGTAGTCAGCATCAGAGTATCCTATTAAATTAATTTCACAAGATTTTGGATACCAAAGACCTAAGTCATGAGTTCTAGTTAAATATCTAAAAATTCTTTTTACTGAAATTAGATGGGATTCTCTAGGATCTGCCTGATACCTAGCACACATGCATACACTAAACAGTATATCAGTTCTACTGGCAGTTAGGTAAAGTAATGAACCTATCATACCTCTGTAGATCTTTTGATCCACCTTCTTACTATCCTTGTCACTGTCCATCCTTGTTGATGTGCTCATAGGTGTTGATAGTGGCTTGACATTATCAAATCCAAACTTCTTTAAGAGTTCATTGGTATATTTGGCTTGACATATGTGGGTGCCTTCTTTTCCTTGCTTAATTTACAATCCAAGGAAGTAATTAAGCTCCCCCATCATGCTCATCTCGAATTCTCCCTGCATAATCTTCTCAAAATACTTGCAAAGAGATTCATCAGTAGAACAAAATATTATATCATCAACATATATTGAACAATCAAAATATGTTTGACCTTAGATTTGACAAATAATGTACTGTCTACTTGACCTCTAGTGAAACCATGATCTAATAGAAATGCACTTAGTCGTTCATACCATGCTCTTGGTGCTTGTTTTAATCCATATAGTGCTTTGTGCAATTTAAATACATGATTTGGAAAATCAATGTCATCAAAACCTGGAGGTTGTTCCACATAAACCTCCTCTTTTATGAAACCGTTTAGAAAGGCAAACTTTACATCCATTTGAAATAATTTTATGTCTAATGCAGATGCATATACGAGTAATATTCTAATAGCCTCAAGTCTGGCTACTGGTGCATAGGTTTCATCGAAATCTATGCCTTCCTCTTGGGAATAGCCTTGAGCTACCAATCTGGCTTGTTTCTTATGATCACACCAGCTTCATCCAATTTATTATGAACTCCCATTTGGTGCCAATCACTGGATGATCTGATGGTCTAGGAACAAGTGACCAAACCTGGTTTCTCTTGAACTGATTCAGTTCATCTTGCATGGCTAAAATCCAAGATTCATCAGTGATAGCTTCATTGACTGTCCTAGGCTCTATTTGAGAAACAAAAGCCAAATAATCACATGGGATCATGTTACCTCTTGTTCTTACCCCTACAGATGGATCTCTAATGATATTTTCAGGAGGGTGATCTCTCTTATATCTCCATTCCTTTGGAAGATTTTCATGTTGTATATCCTTTTGTTGCAGATCTTCTAGAGGTGGATCTTCCTTGTCCTCAATGATGAGTTCTTTAGCTTCTTGGACATTCATCCGTATCATCATTATCACTATCTTCTTCCTTTCTCAAGGAATGGTTAGTTTCATTAAAGATAATGTGTACTGATTGCTCAATTAATAAAGTACGCTTATTAAATACCCTAAAGCCTTTGGTTTAAATGCATACCCCATGAAGATGCCTTCATCTGATTTTGCATCTAACTTACCAATATCTCTTTTGCCGTTGTTGTGAATGAAATATGGACATCCAATGTCCTGAAGTGACTGATCTTCGGCTTCTTTCCCTTGTACAATTCATATGATGTCTTCTTATGATTGGCCTGATCATTACTCTATTAATAATGTAACTAGCTGTGTTAACTGCTTCAGCCCAAAAATATCTTGGCAGATCATAATCTGACAACATTGTTCTTGCCATGTCCAATAAAGTTCTATTCTTTCTCTCAGAAACTCCATTCTATTGTGGTGTCCTTGGTGCTGAGAAATTATGTTTAATTCCTTGTTCATCACAGAACTTTGCAAATTTTTCATTATGAAATTCTCCTCTATGATCTGACCGGATTCCAACAATGCAGTGCTTCTTATCTTTCTAAACCTTTTTGCTGAAGCTTACAAAACTATCAAATGTATCATTCTTGTGTTCCAGAAATGATACCCATGTGAATCTTGAATAATCATCTACTATAACGAATCCAAAATTCTTTCCTCCAAGACTTATGGTCCTCATTGGCCCAAATAAATCCATATGAATGAGTTCTAAGGGTTTGGAGGTTGTTACCACAGTCTTTGATTTGAAGGATGACTTGGTGTGCTTTCCTTTTGCACATGGTCCACAGACACTGTCCATTCTTGTGCTGACCTTTGGCAGACCTTCCACCAGGTTTCTCTTGATCAGCTTCCTCATGCCATCCAAACTATAGTGACCCAATCTTCGGTGCCATAGCTCAGTTGACTGCTCCTTACTAGCTGCTAAACAGATGTCTTGATCTTTCAGTTCTTCAAGGTAAAGTACGTACATATTCTTTTCTCTGTTAGCTTCGAAAATTACTGCTCCGTACTTCATGATGCTGCATCTAGATTCTTGGAACTTGATTTGATGTCCTCTGTCACATAGCTGGCTTATGCTGATGAGATTATGCTTTAAACCTTTTACGCATAGTACATCTTCAATAAATATTTTATCTTTATTGCCAACAGATCTGCATCCTATCACTGTTCCTTTTCCATTGTCTCCATATGCCACTGTGTCTTCTTCAGCTTCGAGGTGAGAGATTAGCTTTCTATTACCTGACATATGTCTTGAGCATCCACTATCCAAATACCATTTGGATGCTCGAAGGTTCCCCTGAAATAAAACATCAGGCTTTAAGTACCCAAGTTCTTTTGGGTCCTGGTTGGTCAGTGTCATCAATTTTTCTTTTGATTATCTATTTTTTGTTTGGTTGGACAGATTATTTTACTGTGACCTAGTCTGTTGCAATGACTACAGCATGTTGTTTTAATTACCCTTTCATACGGAACATACTTAAGGTTAGATTTATATGAAGTATCTTGTTCAACTACAATTTTGGAGTAGGATACGTTTTAGGGTATATTATTGTGTCTTCATTATCTGGGGGTGTATAACCTAATCCTTGTTTTCTTTTTCCTGACCGTCTAGCACCTTTTAGTATTAAGAATTTTTTCCATTGGTGAATTTTTCGAATGTACTAGATAGTCTTTCATTTTCTTCTGTTAGTATTTTGATTTCATTTTTCAGTTCATCTGAACTTTCTTGTTTTTCTAATTCTGTTATCTGTTTGTTTTTATCTTTTAGATCTTCACATAGTAACTCGTTTCTTCTCTTAAGTTCATTAGTCTGCTTCTCTAGTTGTTCATTTTCTGATTTTAAATCTGAATTTGTATTCTCTAGACATGCAACATTTTTCTTACTAGCTTTTAGTAATTTCGATACTTCTCTATATTTATTGTAAAGCTCGTTGAAAGCTTCTTCTAAATTGTCGGAATCTGAATCATTGCATGAATCAAAAGAGGAGTCAGAAGTTACCTTTTATTCTGTGTTGGCCATGAAAGCCAAGTAGCTTCTTCTTCTTCCTCGCTACTCGAGCTTGACTCGCTGTCCGAGTCGCTGTTGTTGCTCCAAGCTGCTGCCATTGCTTTCTTCTTGTATCTCTTGAACTTCTTGGAATTGTCTTTCTTTTTGAATTCAGGTTTCTTCAGCTTCGGACATTCTGCTTTGATATGTCCGGGTTTTTTACATTCATAGTATATGGGCTCTCTTTTCTTCAAATCCTTTCCTTCTATCCTTTTAGACTCTTTATTTTTCTTGAAATATCTTCTGCCAGGCTGATATCTTTTCTTTTTGGCTAATATTCGTTGAAGCCTCCTAGATAGCATAGCTTCTTCGTCTTCACTGTCTTCACTACTGGCTTCATTTTCAGATTTTTCCTCATAGCTGCCTTCTGCTGCTTTGAGAGCATTTGTGTGCTTCTTCCTACTAGATGATTCTCCTAATCTCTCCATGTTTATCTCATGGGCCATGAGGGATCCAATGAGCTTTTCCAATGACATCCTTTTCAAGTCATTGGCTTCTTCTATAGCTGTTACCTTGGGAGTCCAAGAAGATGGTAGGGATCTAAGAATTTCCTTACCATATCTCCCATCTCATAGCTTTTTCCTAATCCTGCTAACTCGTTGGTGATGTCTGTAAATCTGCTGAACATCTGTGTAATGGTTTCTCTTGACTGCATTGGAATCTCTCGTATTGTGTCACTAGAATGTCTACTCTGGTTTCTTTTACTTTGTCAGTACCTTCGTAAGTGATTCTTAACTTCTCCCACGCTCCATTGCTGATTTGCAGGCTGAGACTCGGTTAAATTATTTCTTTCTAAGTGCACATCATAATATGCTCTTAGCTTTGCAGTTGAGAGAAATCTTCTTTCTATCATCTTCTGTCCATTTGTCCTTTTAGTTGGTGACTAGAAGATCTCCTTCTTCTACAATAGACCAGATCTGAAAATCAAATCCTTGCAAGAAGTATCCATCCTGGTCTTCCAGTAGGTGTAATCTTCTCCATCGAACAGCGGTGGCCTGTTCACAGACTGGCCTTCATAGTGACCTTGGGCTGCCATTTGATCTTTTCTCTTCAAATCGTTGTATCTTCTTCTTTGTCGAAGAGACTATCTCTAATACCACTTGTTGCCCAGCTAGCTAGCTCAGAGGGGGGGTGAATGGGATATTAAAATTATTTGATACTCAAATCATGTTCACACAATAGTCATAAAAACAACACTTTGCAGATTGTTAGTGTTAGTGAAGACAAAGATAAACACACAAAAGCAATCGCACAACACAGAAAATTATCATGGTTCAGATCTCCTTTCCTTAGGAGTCCTACGTCCAGTCCCTGAGCAATATCTCAGGATTTCACTAACCCAAGGGTATTGTCCCCCTTATGGCCCCTTACACACCCAACCGCAGCTGGTCTTCCTTCAATCTGAAGGGAAATACACCACCCTGGATACCCACCAGGTCATCCTTCACAACCGAAGGGAACAACACCTTGGATACCACACCAGATCTTCCTTCACAACCGAAGGGAACAACACCCTGGATACCACACCAGGTCTTCCTTCACAACCGAAGGGAACAAACACAAGAGAATGTGTTCAAAGAGATGATGCCCCTAGATCAGGCTTATAGAACACTGCTTGATCTGAAGCAAGGACTGAGAAGAGAAAGATCTACAATCAAGGACTCTTCTCAGAACAAAAGGCTCTCTCACATATCTGAACTTAGCACAGAGAGCAAGAGCTAAGATTAATGGGAGTTTTTGCTTGGCTCTAAGAAAAGCTTGCAGAAGATTGAAGGCGTTGTAACTTCTTGTTCTCTAATCGCTCTTCTTCATATATATATCATCTTTTGAAATTCGAACGTTGAAGTGTCTGTTGTCTCTATGCATAAGTGTACGTTAGACTGCTTGACACTTGGAAGCTACCAGTCAACAGTCCTTATCTTTTCATGCACGTAAAGAGAGAGAGAGGATCTTCTATAATCTTCTTGGCTTCTATTTTGTCCAACGTTGTATGACGGATGCTATCAGAGACCTACACATATTTAAAGCTTGAACAATAGACAGCTAAGCTGTCTCTTGTTGTCAGTCAACGTTAGAACGAATGTTCATCAAAATAGTAATGCCATTTTGTTGTTCTAAAAGATGTTTACAGAGAAGATACGATAATGGAAGATATCGTCTACATTCATGCAGTGATACGTTCAGTCTTCATAAATGCACAGCTGACATAAAGATATGCGTGAAGACTTTGACTTTACAACGCACTCAAAAAGTAGCTCGAAAATCGAATCGTTGTCTTCCATGAAATCGTTATATACTTGACTTATGAAATCGTTGTGTAAATGAGTGAATCGTTGTGCATTCATAAGTAAAGAGATGCATACATAAATCGTTATATGTATTAATAATCAAATCGTTATGAAGTTATAAACAAATCGATGTACAAATCGTTATAAACAAATCCATGTACAAATCGTTATGACGTTATGAACAAATTCATGTACAAATCGTTGTGATGTTATGAACAAATCGATGTACAAATCGTTATGCTTCTTAAGAAATCTATGTGAGAGCAAATCGTTGTTCTCACTTAAGGAATCGTTGCGGAAAGCAAATCGTTATGATTACTTAACGAATCGTTGCGAGAAACAAATCGTTGCGATCATTTAACGAATCGTTGTGAGGGAAAATCGTTGCGATCACTTAACGAATCGTTGTGAGGAAAAATCGTTGCGATCACTTATCGAATCGTTGTGAAGACAAATCGTTGTGATCACTTATCGAATCGTTGTGAAGGCAAATCGTTGCGATCACTTAACGAATCGTTGTGCGGGCAAATCGTTGCAATCACGTAACAAATCGTTGTGAGGGCAAATCATTGCGATCACTTAATGAATCGTTGTTAGGGCAAATCGTTGCGATCACTTAACGAATCATTGTTAAGGCAAACCGAAGAAATCGTTATACTGCCCAAATCGATAAAAGCACATAGCGAATCCTTATGAATATGAAATCGTTATAGCTCTATAGAAATCGTTATGACCTATAATGGAAATCGATGTGTACTTAGAGAAATTTTATGTGTACTGAACTCTAAATACTTCAGGGTGAGATACTTACAGAGTTGCTTGACTTTTCTTGATTCATTTTCTGTGCTCACAACTTGTAGAAAATATGTTAGATTAAACTTTATATAGTTTTGTTAATCACCAAAATAGATATGTAATTTATTTAAATTGCATGGGGATAAGCTGATCATCAATGCTCAAATGATGAATGAAGGAATACCAGAAAGGAGGAAGAAGGGTGCTAGGGTTGTCTTTCAACTGGTGCCCAACTCTTGAGGATAGTACCACACTAGGTACAATCTCAGCAAGTGAAAGAGTGGTTCTGCCAAAAGAAGGAGTAGAAGAAGTAGGGAGAGAAGAAAAGAAGCGGGAAGCTAGAGTGTGAAGAGTGGGAATGGTTGCCTTGGAAGGCTGGAAAGTGTACGTCAGAGGATACATAGAGAGTGAAGTACTTGAAGAAGGATTTTGTTCTTTAGGTTGGGAGCTAGATGGAGGAAGATTGGATGAAGTAGAGGAAAAAGGTTGAGAGGGAGGTGGAGGTTGTTGTTCAACAATTGGAGGAATAGGATCAGCAGTGGTAGTAGGAGAAGTTGGATCAGTAGTAGCAGTGGGAGGAGTTGGATCAGTAGGAGGAGAGGAAATGGTCAAGGGCTGAGAAGGGAAGACTGGTTGACCAGCTTTAAGGAGTTTCCTTCTAACCCTCCGCTTAAAGATCTTGACCTTTGGATTGGCATCTACCTTCATAGGTTGATCCTGAGACTCTAGAGGCTGCTCAGACACTGACTCCTTCTGCTGCTGCTGCATCTGTTCTGGCTCAACTACAGGAACATCTAACTTTGCAGGCACTTCCTTAGACTGTTTCTGTTGCTGCTGCTGCTGTTGTTGCTCCTCTGGTGGTTTCTGCTCCTCTGGATGTGCAGTGGGGGGAGCAGGAGACTTACTTGTGCCCTGTTGGCACACCAATTGCAATAAAATGTCCTTCATTTGTTGGACCTCCTCAGACATAAAATCAAACTTGACATCCATCTGCTAGACTTGCATTTGCAGAACTATCAAGATTTCTTGCTGCTTCATTATCAGATCCATCATATCATTTGTATTTCTACTGGTCTCCCTCTGAGCCCTTGGCCGGGTCTCAATAGGTGGTGGAGAGACATGGTGAATTCCTTCAAATGTAGGCTCAATAGGAGTGGTGCTTGGAATGTTTTCTTCTTGTGCCACTCCCTTGCCCCTCAAATCCCTTAGCACTTGATTTATAGTATCTTCTGGTGCATCTTGCTCTGGGTGTAAGACCCGGCTTCCCGACTTTTCATCCGGTGTCTGGGATGACTGGCCACTGACGCATCTAGGCTGGGTGACACGTCAGTGTCGCGTCGGGGGTGCTCGACACAACAATCATCCGTATCGCGGAGAGCTTGTGGGTCGCATTCTGGTCGCGCCTTGGCTCTCTGTCGCGTCTTCGTGTCGCGCCCGGTCAACGGGTCGCGACTGCTTTATGTCACTTCGGTCGTCTGATGCCTGTCAGGGTGGCAGGCATGTCAGTACGGCCTGTCATGTTGTCGCGGCGCCCATGGGGGGGCGCATTCTTTTTGCGGTCCGTGGACCCGTCGCGTTAAGGTTGTTAACGCGACAGGGCGGTCCGTCGCGTTCTGGGTGCCGGGGGCTTAAGGCGCTGGCCGGCTATCCTTCCCTCTCTCTCTCTCTCTTCTTCTTCCCTTCTCCCTCTCCCTCCGGCGAAGCTCCGCCTCCCCCTCTCCCCTTTGTGTGTTTCAGGCGAGGAGGAGGGCCGTGCGTGGTGCTGTGGCATTGTGGACCATGCGTGGAGTGAGGAGGAGGTGGCCAACCGACGAGAATGGCCCCTCGTGGGTTCGTTCTTCGTGAAAGGTAGGGATTTCTTGTGCCCTTCCCAATCCAGGTGGATTGGGAGTCCTCGGGGTTTTGTAGTTAGCTTTATAGCTTTCCCCATGCTCCCCTCCCCGTGTATGCATGCTTGTGTGGTTTTGGGCGGCCCGGATGGAGCATCCCGTGGTCTGCCTCCCTGCTGGTGTCGCGATGGCGTGATGCGTCGCGACATCAGTTGAGGCGTCGCCCCGGTCAGGCGCGACCTTATCTCGGCGCACTTGGCGGTCGCGATAAGGATCGCTGTCGCGACCTTGTTTCCCGTCGTGACAGGCTGGCTGTCGCGACTCGCTGCCCCGTCGCATCAGGGTTTGTGTTGCGGCGCCCTTCCCGGTCACAATGGTATCGTGACGGCCTGTGGGGGCGCGATAGTGCCTGTGAGTTCCTCGGGTGTTTCCGTGGCCCGGTTTATGTGTCGGCGTGTGCCCCAGGGCAGGCCTTGCCATTAGGACCTTCTGGTAGGGGACGCGGCTGTTTGCCTCCCTGCGTTCAGTGACTGAAGGTGACACATTCGTGGCCGTGTCCTGGCAGTGGTGCCAGGAGGGTCGCGTCTGTCCAATAATCGATTGACTGGCGGTCAATCGATTATTAGCAGAGCGACGGGATTTCGTGCTAGCTGGTAGTGTTTCGAGACTCCGGCTTTTCTGTAAGTGGTTGGTTGGCCGACGACCCTTTTGAGGGTCCGTGCGTGCCTCTCTCTTGCTGGGCTTGTCGTGTGCTACAGGCTAGCGGTTAGGCGTGGTTCTTGTTGTGCCGCCCCACCTGTTCGCCCGGTGCTTGGCACTTGAGGGCTTGTCCTGTTCAGAGGTTGTCTCTGTTTCCTGGGACCCCCATCCTCGGGAGCCTGTTGAGGGAGGTATCCGGGCTACGAGTGTGCTTGAGTTGGCAGCCCACGTGAGCGGACTCTGGAGCTGAGGGAAAAACGAGGTTGGACAGCGGCGCTGAGTCGTTTGTAGAGCTCTCTTGTCTGGGTCTGGGACGCCGAGGGGTTCAGAGTGCTTTCCTGGCGCAGACCAGATAGTCCTTTGTCTCACTGCCTCTCTCTGCGTTGGTTCTGGAGCCACGTAGTGGTGTCAGGCGTGAGGCCGCAGCTTGGCCAGGCTCCGGTGTTGCGTGTGTTGTGTGTTTCTGTGGCGGCTCTGTCTCGCCCTTGCGCGGGGGAGGAGGCAGGAGCTAGGCTAGCGAGCAGAGCGTGTGGACCGCGGGTCCCCTCTTGGCTGCTAGCGGCGGTGCCTTGGTTGCTGTTGTTGTGACGACGTTTCCTCTCGACGTTTCCAAGTGTTCCTCGTTGCCCGAGCTTGCACGGCGGTTATAGCCCGCTGTGCCTAGTTTCCGTGGGCGTCGTTGGTCGGCCTTGGGCAGACCCATGCTTCTGGTGGTTCCCGCTCGGTGTCCTTTCGGTACCATAGTTTCCGTTCTTGGGTGCTAGTCTGTGGTGGCACCGGCATGTATGGCTCCCCGACCTGGTGGCGTGTCCACGGTCCATGGTGGTTCTGCTTGTGGTCCTCGACCTTGTAGAGGTCTGAGGTGGCCGTGCTTGCTGTGAGACGTCGTTCTCACTTGGTTGTTCCGTGGTCTCGGCAGATGTGCCGAGCGCTGCTTCCGCTTTGTGCCCGACTCCGTTGGTTTCTGCGGGAGTCGTGTGTGTGGTCCGACCTCGGTTGGTGGTCGTGGCGTTGCGCTGTTCTCTTCCGCTGCTTGGTAGTACCATGCTGTAGGTGTTACTCGCTTTACAACTTTCTAGTGTAGTTTCCTATTTTTGTAGTTCCTGCTGCTCTGGCCGTGAGGGACTGGTAATCCCTACTGGGCTTGTTCGCGAGGCTCACCCCCCTACTTCCTTCAGCTAGGGGCTCGTCGTCGCGGGAGCTCGGTGTCGGACGGGTTGCGGAGGCGGCTGTGGCGCCGTGTTGTTGTCAGCAGCAGTGAGAGCGAGTGTTGTGAGCTCTTGTAGCCGAGTGAGCTGAGAGTTGTGTTTGGCAAGTTCTCGGGGTATGCCCCTTAAGGACTGCACCTTTCTTCTCGTACCTGTACTTTTGCTTGGACACGTTGTACAAACTTTTGTATATTGTACAGATTGTTATAGTTATTCAAATTCAGTACATATCTCACTAGACTATTTCCTTATAACCCTTTCGGGTCTTCGGATCCGTGGGTGGCGGCGCGACCTTCGGGGCCCCTGGTGAGGGTCCGAGAGGTCGGGTCATTACAGTTGGTATCAGAGCGAGGAGTCTACTGAGATTGGTAATGAGTTGATGACTATAGCTGTCCCAAAGAAAGGTACTAATGCACTGCTGACACCATCCGACTAGTGTTAGGCTTGTGCTTTCGATTGTTTTGCAAGTGTGCGGCTTTCCTGCAAGGTTCGCGCGCGTGTTGCAGTAAGTTGCAGATGTCGTTGTGCCGCGTGCGTGGCGAGCGTGGTTGCTCGGTGTGTTCGTGCCATGGTGGTGCGGTTGGCGGTGGACTTGCTGGCAGTGGTCTTCCCCATATGGAGGACGCTGGCAGGCAAGTCCAGGTGCGGTGTTCCTGGTCGTCTTCGGCGCATTTGAGTGTGTGTGCGTCGCGAAGGTTGTGAGAGCCCGCGTGTGGTGTGGCCTTCTCCGGTGTAGGGTTGTTGCCTGTGGAATCGATGGAAGGTGCCCCGGCGTTGTTGGCTGCCCCTTGTTGTTGGGGTGTGTGTTGTCATTGTTGTGTGTTTGGCCTTGTGTACCTGTGCGCCGTTGTGCGCTGTGCTCGAGACACCGAGCTGAGCAGGTGCCTTGCGTGCTGTGTTGCGCTGCTGGTCGAGCGCTGCGACACTTGCCTGTGGTTGTCGTCGGCCTGGTGCTGGCTGGTTGTGGACTCTAGTGAGGTGCTCCTGGAGTTCTTCTCTGTTGGTTCTGACGGAAGTGAGGTTTCCCCAGAACTGTGTTGTGATCGTTTCTGGTTGCTATTGCGTTGACCTCTGTGTTGAGGTGCATCGCTTGGTTGCTTGTGTTCTGGTGAGATTTCCCAGAACAGTTGTCGTTGTCCTGGTGAGGGTTGCTCTCAGGACTGTTTCGCGCTCGAATCTGTTATTGTCGTGCTCCTCAGAGTCTGAGGTGTGTTTTTGGTTGGTTGGTACATTCT
The DNA here is from genome assembly GCA_014218235.1 of Colocasia esculenta. Taxonomy (NCBI): domain Eukaryota; kingdom Viridiplantae; phylum Streptophyta; class Magnoliopsida; order Alismatales; family Araceae; genus Colocasia; species Colocasia esculenta. Next base: position 26,654,145 of record CM024757.1, on the reverse strand, counting down.
GGAGGGTTTTTCCCAGAGCGGTGCCTTAGTGGTTCTGGTGGAGGTTCTCCCAAGACCGGCTTGCGTTGCTTCTGCAGTCCTGCTTGCTGCAGTGTTCTCTCTAATGGTCCGTGTTGTTTGGTCGTTGGGTTGTGCATTCTGGTGAAGGTTCTTCCCAGGATCGCCCTTTGTCGCTTCTGGTGGAGGTTCTTCCCAGGAGTGCTCCGTGTTTGTTTCGGGCCACTGTTGTGTTGCCCCTGTGGTTCGAAGTGTGCCGTTCGGTTGGGCTGCGTTCTGGTGAGGGTCTCCCAGGACGGCTCTTGGCGCTTTTGGTGGAGGTTCTCCCCAAGCTGCTTCGTGTTGTTTTGGTTGTCGCTGCTCTCTCTCTGTGTAGAGGTGAGCTGTCGTCGTTGCCGGTTGGACTGTTTGTGTTACAGTCTACTTGGGCGTTGTCGGTCGAGGGGTCGTGCCCTTGGCTGTGTGTCTGGCTGCTGCGTTGGCCAGCTTGTCTGGTTAGTTGTTTCCAAGTTTCTCGGCTGCGTTGGTGGGACTTCGTGTGTCCCCGTGGTCGGGTGGTTTGCTTCATTTTCCGCGCCCTGCGTGCTCTTGTAGATAGTGGTCTGGTGAGTGCCGTAGGTGTTTGGCTGGTTGTGCTTCGTATGGAAGTGTCAGTCTCGCGTTGTGGTTTTGCCTCTTGCATGTGGAAGGGACTCATGTGTGTCTCCTTCCTCTGCTTTCCGTTGGTTGCTCGGGGTGGTGGTGCTCCACTATGGCGTTGTGTTTCCAAGGTGCGCATCGTTGCGACCTTCTGGTAGAGTCACCTTCTCTGGAGTTGTTTTTGGGTCGAGTTGTTTGCTCCCCAAGTGCCGTTGTTTCTGTATGGCACCGTTGGTCGGTGGACCTATTTGTGCCATTGCCTTCGTAATGGTTTCTCGCTACCTGTCAGGCTCAATTCGGGCATTGGGTCCCTGTTGGTTTGGTGCGAGGTAGCATTGTTTTCTTGTTGGGCCGCTCGTGTGAGCGTTATTCCACTGTGCATTGGTTTTTCGTGATTAGCTTGCTCGTGCAAGCATTGTTCCGTTGTGCGCTTGGTGGTGCCTCGGCTTGTGCCTTGGAGGCTTTCCACGTCATCGCTTTGGTGTTCGGCCTCTCTATCAGTTGCGATGGAGGTGGTGCTTCTTGCTCTTGCGCGCCAGGGAGTCGTTGTGGTTTTTGCTCCCCGTGCGGCGGAGTCGGTGCTCCGTGTTTTTTGTGCTTCTTGGAGCGGACGTGGGTGTTGCGCTCTTGAAGAAGTTGTCGGCTTTCCGTGTGCTTCTGTTGTGGGTCTCCGGTAGAGAGTCCCCTTCGGTGGGCCCCGTGTCGTCACGGGTCATTGGTGCCGCTGTGTGTGCTGCACCTTGAGCGTTTCTCCGATGCTTCGTATTTTGTGCCTCAAGGGCTGGGGTCGACGTGGCCTGTTGTGCCCTTTCAAGCTTTCGGTTCTTGGCGTGTGGCTTTCGGCAGGCCTCTTGTGGAGAGTCCTTCCTGTTAGCCGTAGTGTTGCTTTGGCCGCTGGTGCACCTGGGGTGCACTTTGTTTACTTTTGGTGTTTGTGGTAGCACCGTGTGCTCGTGCTCTAGCGCTTCGGTTTTGTGCCGTCTGGAGCCCTAGTGCATTGTGTTGTACACTGGTTAGCTCCCGGTGCTTGTGATAGCACCCTGTGTTGTACCGTGTGTCTGTTCGTGTGCTTCGTGCATTGTTTCACGAGTTTGCTCGGTGTTGGAGGCGTCGAGTTTTCTGCCTCTGGGGCACGTGTGCTAGCCTGAGTCTTGTGGTCGTACCGTTACCACTGTGAGGTGGCTGCTTTGTCTCGTCTAGGTAGCCCTATTGGTGGTACACCAGGTTTCGGTTGTGGAAGTGTCCCAGTTTTCCCTCTTGCTCTAGGAGCGAGTGTGTTCGGTTGTGGTACCCTGCTTCGGGTTGGGTCCCTCTGAGGTTGGTGTGTTGTTCTCGACCTCTGTGGTTGTTTCCCGTGTGATTGTGCGTTTTTGGTGGCGGTTGGCACGTTGGTACCCGTGCTGAGCCCTGTGTGCGTGTGGCAGGTGTGCTGCCAATCCCTCGTTAGTCCTCCGCTATGCGTGGTGTTGATGAGTCTGGAAGCCGATGGCGGAGTCTCCTGTCAGTTTGTCTGGTAGCAGTGAGGTCTATTGGCTTGCTAGTACTCGACCATGTGGTTTGTCGACGTTGGGAGGTGTCCGGCTCTGGCTTGACCTCAGACGTCTTCCGTGCTTCCGTCGCGGTGTGCCACGTTGTGGTGCGTGTAACTTCCAGTTTTTTGGTGGCACCGCGTGCGTTTGTTGTCCCTGTTGGACCACGAGGAAGGTCTGGGTGAGACCTAGCGGTGACAGTGGACGTTGTTCCGTGTGTTGCGGATCCTCCGCGAGTGTGTTGTCTCTCTGGTTCTGTCTCTCGCGTGACTTCTCGGTTGGGCCGGTGACCGGTGCTAGCTTGCTTCTAGTAGCGTGAGGTCGTTCCCCTGAGACTTGTGGTTGGTTCTCAGGTGTTTCTCGTGTTGCTGTCGGCTACCGTGTCCTCTGTCGGGTTTGCCGGCGACAGAGGAGGTTGCCGGTCGGCTTGTCCCAACAGCGGGTCTGTTGGTGGCTGCGGCCGTGTAGTTTCCAGCTGGCATTTTCCGCTGTTCGGGCCGGATTTGGCGTCGCTCGCACCGGTGGGGTTGTCGTTCCATTGGGCGCCCCACGTGTGGCTGGAGTGAGTCGTTGCTTTCTCGCTTGGTGCTCTCGGAGTGTTGGAGCATGTTGTGAGCCGATTTTTATTCTGTGCCTCCTGTGTGGTGGAGCTCGCGGTGTGAGCCGTATTTTCCGCTTCGTGTGCGTGCGTGTTTGCTGTGCGATCGTCACCACGAGGAGGTCGTGTTGAAACTTAGTGGCTTATTTTTCGCATTGGTCTTTGCGTTTGCTCCGTGTGTGTTTATTTCGTGCCCGGGATCTCTCTGGCTGTCCCAATTCTAGTTAAATTGTTTCCATGGTGGTAGATGTAAGACCCGGCTTCCACGGAGTTTTCGTCCGGGTCTGGGATGACTGCCACATCCGCGTTCCCATGCTGGCGATGCATCGGTGTCGCATCGGGGGTGCCCGACAACATCATCCTGTCGCGGAGAGCTGTTGGGTCTCGTTCTGGTCCACGCCCTGGCTCTCTGTCGCGTTTCGTGTCGCGCCGATCAATGGGTCCCGCTTATTTATGTCACTTTGTGACGGCCCTCATTATACCGGTACGGTTATACCAACCCACGTCGGTATAGCAAGAGTCCTCACAGTGGGACATTTACCCAAACGATACATACAGCTGAGATACACGCGAATATACAACAGAGTAGCGGAAGTAAAAGACAACTGTCTCCATTCATTCATCATCCACATTTAACATACATGAAGTTTGCAATTAACAATAAGAACTAAAGTTCACATAATTTAAATTGCTGAAATAAATACATAATGTCCACACTTATACATTCTTTTCATGATAATTCTAATACAATGTTCAAAGTACATACTATGAAATACACAAATCACAAAAAGCTCCAAAACTAGCTAATCTCCGCGCTCGGAGTCCGTCTCCACTGTCTCCTCCAAGGTGCCACGTCACCAACTACACCTGTACGCCGAAGCAAGGAGTGAGTCCAAAGACTCAGCAAGAACACTACTCATAACATACACGTATAAGTCATAGGGGTTTCTACATGCACATTCAACATTTACAACACATGGCATGCAATCATTTGAAGGTTTCAACCTATCATGAAAGTTTTACAAGTTTATACATGGATCATGCTTTCAGATTTCTAAGAATAAAACTTTACCTATCACATGCTCTCTATTCAATTTACTCATGAAACTTTGTCTTTAAAGAACCAGACATGAGAGCTACCAACATGAACATTGTGCATACATGAAAGAAAACACGACTAGCATGGATCCTACATGTTTTTAAACACATACATAGACATTTTCACATGCTTTAAGTTGCTGGTTTCACATGGTTTAATGGCTGTAAACCTACACATGAGAGCTACAATGTTGCTTAAAACAAATCATGTGAATAACCAATCATGCTATTTGCACACGTGCTCATTAATTATCCCTAACATGGATTCTAGGCATTTTTGCACACATACACATGATAATAACACATGAATTTACTGATTTCACATGGTTTCAGATTTGTCTCACATGGATTTCAACAACATATTTTCACATTTAGAATTTCACATTTTCCTTACACAAGTTTTCTCTTTCACATGGTTACACTTTGCACATACACATTCACATTGTTCACTTACACATTTACACATGGACACATACACATTACACATTTCACATTACACATTTTAGGTGCCATGACACATAGTCCAAACCACCAAAGAAGGACATATACACATCACATTACACATAGACGCCATCTAGGCATTCCAATGGCGACTCTTGGACTGCGCAGACCGGGAGAACAAGTCTCCACCCTAACCAGTGGTACTTGTCCACCTCCAGGATTTCCCCCTAATGCCCTTAGGGTCACTTACACACTGAACTTTCTCAGGGGGACTTTTCCCTGATACAGTTCCACTGCCCTCTGTGGAAGCATGTCACACTTGGCACATTTACACGATTTTTTTTTTTACACATATCACTTTTCATCTCATTCACTTTCTCACTCACATGCACATCTCTGTTTTTCCTAACATGGCACTACAGATTTCAGGAGCTTAACACACAGAAATTTCATTCAATCAAGTTAGGTTTACAACATCTAATCACATTACGATATCATACGTAGATTACTAAATTTCACATGGAAAATACATAACTTCTTATATACTGGTCCAAATGACCTGAAATTTTAACCACATGCTATTTTCGGGTTCTAGATCATACACCAATTTTTCAGATTTTTCTGAGCTAAAGGAATTTACAGTAAATAAAACACCTATTTAGCATGCTATTCACAACTTAAGTTAACGGGGTTAACACATCATGCTTTTGCCACTTGCTGTTTTAACAGAGATTACTATCATATACATGATCTGAGAACAGAACTATCCTAAATCATACAATCACAAATCGATCACCACAACCATTCTTGCATGCCTTTCTATTTACCGAACCGAATTTATTTGCAACTCATGCAAGCATGGACAAATTATCAAAATTGAGAATACATATACTGATCTACAATCTTCATGCTTGACAAAACTAAGGCATTCAGACTAATCCTAATCATGAAACATGGATTGGCAAGAATTTCAACATTTCATGCTTACACATTCATGGTATAAAATTTCCTACATTCACCATCACACATCACACTCATCCACACACCACAATTGACAATATACATAGTGTATAGGGTTACCATATATCCTCATCACGGAAACCATACCGAAATAGTCGATAGGAAGGGCAGAACAGGTCACTGTTCTGTCCAGAGGAACTTGGCGGCAGTCTCTGGCCGCTGACTCATGGTCAGCGGCATGGTCGATGGACGCCAAGCATGATATCGGCGTCCATTGACCTTGCCGTCAATGCAGGTCTGTGCAGAAACACAGACCCGAGCTCTCAAACTTGGGTGAATGGGAGGGTCTAGGACTCGAGGAAAAATCCATAAAAATAATAGAAACGACCTAGACACATACGGGAACATCATGGATAGGTCACTTGCCTTTTAAAAATGCACCAAGGGATCTAGGCTCGGTGAAGCTCTCCTTGGGCTGTCCCAAGAAGCCTCCAATGAACTCTCCTCCGGGTTCTTGAGCGAGATCCACAGCAAGCCGAGGTCGGGGAAGCCTTCCTCGATGATCCTTCTAGCCTCCAGTGCAGTGGAACGCCGGATCAAGCTTCAGAAGTTCGATTTTTGGGTGCAAAGGTGGGGTTTTCTCAGTTTCTCTCTAGGGTTTTTCTTTTCTCTTTTCTCCTCTTGCAAGGTGAAGAGAGGAGTGGGAAGAGGCCATTTCGGGTTCAGACATAAGGAGAGCCTCTCTCCCACTCATAGGTGACTTGACAGCCTCAGAGCCGTTGGGGACAGCCCCCCAATGGCTGGCTTTCTTGTTTCAGAAGTTTGCAGCTCTGCTGCGCATGCAGGCCAGAGATTGGCGTCCATATCGCTGGACGCCCGGATTAGTGTTGGCGTCCATGTCTGGACGCTGACACCACCTCAACGGCCTGGGGTTGACGCCAAGATGGCCTTCGGCCAGAACTCTAAAATATGCAGAAAACATGCATACCATGCGTATATACATGCAATATGTATATGGTATTATATCCATACTATCACCATGCAATACATACATTATTTATATTTAATATAAACACATGCACACGTACTTGTACTAATTAATACGTACGTAAATATGTACATACATACACAAGCACAAATACACAAATACAATTAATGCGACGGAAATTCGAGGCCTTACACCCTCTCCCCCTAAAGAAACTTCGTCCTCGAAGTTAGAACGACACTACTCAAACAAAGGGGATACTTCTTCTTCATCGCATCCTCAAGCTCCCACGTAGCCTCCTCACGTGAGAAGTTCCGCCATAGAACTTTCACCGACGCAATACTCTTGTTCCGGAGATGCTGAACCTTCCGGTCAAGAATGGCTACTGGTTGCTCGACATACGAAAGATCTGGCTGGATCTCCACTGGCTCATGACTAATCACATGAGACGGATCTCGGACATACTTCCTGAGCATAGATACGTGGAATACCGGTGAACGCTAGCCAAAGCTGGGGGTAAAGCTAGCTCATACGCCACGCTGCCCAAACGTCTGAGAATCTCATATGGGCCAATGAATCTAGGGCTTAGCTTGCTATGCCTGCCAAATCTGACAACTCCACGAGTAGGCGATATCTTCAAGAAGACATGATCGCCAACCTCGAACTCCAAATCCTTTCTCCTGTTGTCGGCATAACTCTTCTGCCTATCCTGTGCCGCAACAAGCCTTTTCCTGATAAGCTGAATCTTATCCGAAGTTTCCTGAACTAACTCCGGTCCGATCAACTGCCTATCACCAGTCTCCTCCCAACATAAAGGAGATCTGCAGGGCCTACCATACAACGCCTCGAATGGAGCCATACCAATACTAGCATGAAAGCTGTTGTTGTATGCGAACTCCACAAGAGGTAAATGACGCTCCCAATCATCCTTCCAATCCAGAACACACGCTCTCAACATCCTCGAGCGTCTGGATAGTCCTCTCGGACTGTCCATCGGTCTGGGGATGAAACGCCGAACTGAGCTTAAGCTCCGAACCTAACGCATCCTGAAGACCCTTCCACAATCTCGAAGTAAATCTCGGATCTCGATCCGAAATGATCGACTTCGGCACACCATGCAATCTAATGATATACGCTAACATACAATCTAGCTAAACTCTCTACTGACTGCTTCTTCTTCATAGGCAAGAAATGAGCAGTCTTCGAGAATCTATCTACAACTACCCAAATCGAGTCATTGCCCCTTCTAGATCGAGGCAAACCCGAAACGAAGTCCATAGTGACAGCTTCCCACTTCCACACTGGGATATCCATCCTCTGCATAAGGCCGGATGGTCGCTGCCGCTCGGCTTTCACTTGCTGACATACTAGACATCTAGACACATAATCCGCAACATCCTTCTTCATGCCGGACCACCAAAATGATCTCTTCAGGTCTTGATACATCTTAGTGTTACCCGGATGAATAGAGAATCGCGATCTATGAGCCTCCGCTAACACATGCTCACGGACATCTACTACATCAGGGACACAAACACGGTGCTGAAATCTAATCACACCGTCCTCATCACGAGCAATGCCCGCCTTACCCACTAACTCTAACAATCTAGGGTCGGCTTTCTGCTGCTCAATCACCTCATCCAAGACTGAGGATCTAAGGGATAGCTGAGCTACAAAAGCCTGACACAGCGATGGCTCTAACTCGGTCATAGAGCACGCTGCATCCTCCAACATCTTCCAATCCTGCTGGAGCGAAGACCTCTTTCTACTAAGAGCATCCGCTACGACGTTCGCCTTTCCAGGATGATACTGAAGGTCGAAGTCATAGTCCTTCAAGAACTCAATCCATCTCCTCTGCCTCAGGTTTAATTCCTTTTGGGAGAAAAGATACTTCAAGCTCTTGTGGTCGGTAAACACCTCAAATCTGACACCATAAAGATAGTGCCTCCAGATCTTTAGTGCATGAACCACAGCTGCGAGCTCCAAATCATGAGTCGGATAGTTCCTCTCATGCTCCTTCAACTGACGAGAAGCATAAGCCACTACCCTCTCTCGCTGCATGAGTACACAGCCTAAACCAATCTGAGATGCATCCGTATAAATGGCAAAGCCCTCTAGACCACTAGGCAATACCAATACCGGAGCAGAAGTAAGCTTAGCCTTCAATAGCTGAAAGCTACGCTCACATGCCTCAGACCATACGAACTTCTCACCTTTCCGGTCAGCTTTGTCAAAGGGGCGGCGATGGATGAGAAACCCTCAATGAATCGCCGATAATAACCAGCTAACCCAATGAAACTACGAATCTCCGAAGGAGTCTGGGGAATCTCCCAATCCATAACTGCTTGGACCTTTGCTGGATCAACTGCAACACCAGCGCCGGAGATAACATGCCCGAAAGTGAACCTCGCGCAACCAGAACTCGCACTTGCTGAACTTCGCATACAGCTTGTGCTCACGGAGAACCTCTAAGACTAACCTCAAATGCTGACGATGTGTGGCCTCATCCGGAGAATAGACCAACACGTCATCAATAAACACAACAACAAAGCTATCTAAATACGGACTAAACACCCGGTTCATGAGATCCATGAACGCTGCAGGGGCGTTGGTCAATCCGAAAGGAAGGACCAAGAACTCATAATGTCCATAACGGGATCTAAATGCCGTCTTGGACACATCCTCACTCCTAATCCTCAACTGATGATAACCAGATCGCAAGTCAATCTTAGAGAAGATTGATGCATCCTGCAACTGGTCAAACATCATCAATCCGAGGTAAGGGATACCTGTTCTTCACAGTCACTTGGTTCAACTTCCTATAATCAATGCACAACCTAAGTGACCCGTCTTTCTTCTTGACGAACAATACAGGTGCGCCCCAAGGGGAAACACTAGGGCGAATGAATCCCTTATCAAGCAATTCTTGCAATTGCTTCCTCAACTCTGCTAACTCTGCAGGTGCCATCCGATATGGGGCCTTCGAGATAGGAGAGGTGCCTGGAAGCAACTCTATAGTGAACTCTATCTCCCTATCCGGTGGCAATCCAGACAAGTCATCGGGAAAGACATCTGGAAATTCCTGCACCACATCGATCTCTGCAAGAGTCAGTGACGAACCAGCATCGGGTACTAGCATAACGCTGGCAAGAAATGCGTCCAACCCTTGTTCACCATGCGCATCGCCTTCATGGCAGAGATAACTAACTTTCCCGCTAAGTTCTTTGGCAAGGGATGAGAGAACTCGTCCTCACCAGGAATGCGGAAAACAATCCTCTTCCGACGACAATCCACTAACGCATAGTGCTCCTCTAGCCAATCCAGACCAAGAACAATCATAGTCCTTCATCTTTAGCAAGAAGAAACACCCATCTAGGAATCTATCCTCAATGCACACAGGTAACGACGGAATGCACTTCCTAGTCGATACCGTACCCGCAGGGGTGTGCACAGACAAAGGAACCTCTAACTCCTCAGACTCTATGCCTGACTCTAGGGCTAACTGCCTAGCGAACCGCTCGGAAATGAACGAGTGAGTAGCACCCGTATCAAACAAAACCCGAGCGTGCACACCGAAAAGCAAAACCGTACCTTCGGTGACATGCTCCGCCTGCTCGGCGTCCTCGCGAGCTAAAGCAAACACTCGAGCTGGGGCTCGAGGCCTTCCTGGTCTTCCTGTAGCTGGCGCGGCTGCCGCTACTGCTGGTGCTGGCGCTCCACGCTGAGCTCCTTGCTGAAGTCTTGGGCACTCTTTGATCTTGTGGTCGCCTGCTCCCACACTTCAAGCATCTACCCGCTACTAACCAACACTCGGAACCACCGTGTGTCTTCCCGCAGTGGGGACACTCTTTCTTCACACCAGGGGAACGTACAGAAGGTACCTGAGAGTTGCTGACTGTCATTGGTTTCTGCGGTGTCTGGTACACCGTTTTCTTCTTATCCTGCCGCTGGAAGTCGCTGCTGCCGGCCTCTTCTGCGAAGCCTTCTTTTCCTCCAGATATTGCTCCATTTCTCCCTCCTGTGCTGCAGGCAGCGCTGAGGGCCTCGTCTAGCGTGCGGTGGTCAAACGCCACGAGTCTCGTCCGCAGTGATGGCTTGAGTCCCATCACGAACTTCTTGGTCTTCCTGCGCTCATCCTCTACGATATGCGGTGCATATTTAGAAAGTTCAGAAAACCTTGCCTCGTATTCCAGCACGGTCATGGAGCCTTGCGTCAGGGATAGAAATTCTTGCTCCATCTTGTCCTGGATATGCTCTGGGACGAACTTGGCTCGGAAGCCTCACGAACGCGTCCCACGTCACTCTACTACTGCTCCGTCCTCAAAGCGTGTACAAGTAGGGAGGAACACCATACATCCGCTCTCTCCTGTAGCATGTAGGTGGCTAATGTCACCTTATCCTCATCAGGGCACCTGGCTCGGAAGATTTTCTCTGTCTCTTAACCAGCTTTCTGCCATTAATGGATCACTCTCCCCCTTAAAAGAGGGTGGGGTCATCCTCTTGAATCGCTCCATGATGGATGGTCCACCATGGTCCTGAGCTGGTGCCTGAGCCTGCTGGGCCTCCAACTGGGCCTGGAGTGCTGCCTGGGTATGAGCCTGCGTCTGCATGGCTTGCACCAGACCTTGCATGAATACTCCGTAGTCCACAGGCGGCGGTGGGGGAAGTACAGGGCCTCGCGGTGCCGGGGCCTGTTGCTCCGCCTGATCATCACGTCGCGGCTCGTCCTCACGGGCCGACGCTCCACCACGCCTACCTCTCGAAGCCATGGCTGTAATAGAATTTCAGCCACATTAGAGCTAGGTTATAAGTTTTCTAACCATTTTCTTATCTATCTTTCACTTCTTATTAGTGTTTTCTACACATGTGGACATACTTAGCATGCAATGGGGATGATGACTTAGGTATTCATGTGCAATCTCAACCGGTCGCTCTGATACCAATCTCTGTGACGGCCCTCATTATACCGGTACGGTTATACCAACCCACGTCGGTATAGCAAGAGTCCTCACAGTGGGACATTTACCCAAACGATACATACAGCTGAGATACACGCGAATATACAACAGAGTAGCGGAAGTAAAAGACAACTGTCTCCATTCATTCATCATCCACATTTAACATACATGAAGTTTGCATTTAACAATAAGAACTAAAGTTCACATAATTTAAATTGCTGAAATAAAAATACATAATGTCCACACTTATACATTCTTTTCATGATAATTCTAATACAATGTTCAAAGTACATACTATGAAATACACAAATCACAAAGAAGCTCCAAAACTAGCTAATCTCCGCGCTCGGAGTCCGTCTCCACTGTCTCCTCCAAAGGTGCCACGTCACCAACTACACCTGTACGCCGAAGCAAGGAGTGAGTCCAAAGACTCAGCAAGAAACACTACTCATAACATACACGTATAAGTCATAGGGGTTTCTACATGCACATTCACATTTACAACACATGGCATGCAATCATTTGAAGGTTTCAACCTATCATGAAAGTTTTACAATTTTATACATGGATCATGCTTTCAGATTTCTAAGAATAAAACTTTACCTATCACATGCTCTCTATTCAATTTACTCATGAACTTTGTCTTTAAAGACCAGGACATGAGAGCTACCAACATGAACATTGCGCATACATGAAAGAAAACACGACTAGCATGGATCCTACATGTTTTTAAACACATACATAGACATTTTCACATGCTTTAAGTTGCTGGTTTCACATGGTTTAATGGCTGTAAACCTACACATGAGAGCTACAATATTGCTTAAAACAAATCATGTGAATAACCAATCATGCTATTTGCACACGTGCTCATTAATTATCCCTAACATGGATTCTAGGCATTTTTGCACACATACACATGATAATAACAACATGAATTTACTGATTTCACATGGTTTCAGATTTGTCTCACATGGATTTCAACAACATATTTTCACATTTAGAATTTCACATTTTTTACACAAGTTTTCTCTTTCACATGGTTACCTTTGCACATACACATTCACATTGTTCACTTACACATTTACACATGGACACATACACATTACACATTTCACATTACACATTTTAGGTGCCGTGACACATAGTCCAAACCACCAAAGAAGGACATATACACATCACATTACACATAGACGCCATCTAGGCATTCCAATGGCGACTCTTGGACTGCGCAGACCGGGAGAACAAGTCTCCACCCTAACCAGTGGTACTTGTCCACCTCCAGGATTTCCTCCTAATGCCCTTAGGGTCACTTACACACTGAACTTTCTCAGGGGGACTTTTCCCCGATACAGTTCCACTGCCCTCTGTGGAAGCAATGTCACACTTGGCACAATTTACACATTTACACATTTTACCGATTTTTTTTTTTACACATACACTTTTCATCTCATTCACTTTCTCACTCACATGCACATCTCTATTTTTCCTAACATGGCACTACAGATTTCAGGAGCTTAACACACAGAAATTTCACCATTCAAGTTAGGTTTAAGCACTATCTAATCACATTACGATATCATACGTAGATTACTAAATTTCACATGGAAAATACATAACTTCTTATATACTGGTCCAAATGACCTGAAATTTTAACCACATGCTATTTTCGGGTTCTAGATCATACACCAATTTTTCAGATTTTTCTGAGCTAAATGGAATTTACAGTAAATAAAACACCTATTTAGCATGCTATTCACAACTTAAGTTAACATGGGGTTTAACATATCATGCGATTTTGCCACTTGCTGTTTTAACAGAGATTACTAATATACATGATCTGAGAATACAGAACTATCCTAAATCATACAATCACAAATCGATCACCACAACCATTCTTGCATGCCTTTCTAGTTACCGAACCGAATTTATTGCAACTCATGCAAGCATGGACAAATTATCAAAATTGAGATACATATACTGATCTACAAATCTTCATGCTTTGACAAAACTAAGGCATTCAGACTAATCCTATCATGAAACATGGATTGGCAAGAATTTCAACATTTCATGCTTACACATTCATGGTATAAAATTTCCTACATTCACCATCATACATCACACTCATCCACACACCACAATTGACAATATACATAGAGTATAGGGTTACCATATATCCTCATCACGGAAACCATACCGAAATAGTCGATAGGAAGGGCAGAACAGGTCACTGTTCTGTCCAGAGGAACTTGGCGGCAGTCTCTGGCCGCTGACTCATGGTCAGCGGCATGGTCGATGGACGCCTAGCATGATATCGGCGTCCATTGACCTTGCCGTCAATGCAGGTCTGTGCAGAAACACAGACCCGAGCTCTCAAACTTGGGTGAATGGAGGGTCTAGGACTCGAGGAAAAATCCATAAAAATAATAGAAAACCTAGACACATACGGGACATCATGGATAGGTCACTTGCCTTTTAAAAATTGCACCAGGGATCTAGGGCTCGGTGAAGCTCTCCTTGGGCTGTCCCAAGAAGCCTCCAATGAACTCTCCTCCGGTTCTTGAGCGAGATCCACAGCAAGCCGAGGTCGGGGAAGCCTTCCTCGATGATCCTTCTAGCCTCCAGTGCAGTGGACGCCGGATCAAGCTTCAGAAGTTCGGATTTTTGGGTGAAAAGTGGGGTTTTCCTCAGTTTCTCTCTAGGGTTTTTCTTTTCTCTTTTCTCCTCTTGCAAGGGTGAAGAGAGGAGTGGGAAGAGGCCATTTCGGGTTCAGACATAAGGAGAGCCTCTCTCCCACTCATAGGTGACTTGACAGCCCTCAGAGCCGTTGGGGACAGCCCCCCAATGGCTGGCTTTCTTGTTTCAGAAGTTTGCAGCTCTGCTGCGCATGCAGGCCAGAGAGATTGGCGTCCATATCGCTGGACGCCCGGATTAGTGTTGGCGTCCATGTCTGGACGCTGACACCACCTCAACGGCCTGGGGTTGACGCCAAGATGGCCTTCGGCCAGAACTCTAAAATATGCAGAAAACATGCATACCATGCGTATATACATGCAATATGTATATGGTATTATATCCATACTATCACCATGCAATACATACATTATTTATATTTAATATAAACACATGCACACGTACTTGTACTAATTAATACGTACGTAAATATGTACATACATACACAAGCACAATACACAAATACAATTAATGCGACGGAAATTCGAGGCCTTACACAGCTTTGGTCGTCCTGTCCCTGTCAGGTGGCAGGCGTGTCAGTACGGCCTGTCGTGGGTCGCGGCGCCCAGTGGGGGGCGCGTTCTGGTCGCGTCCGTGGACCCCGTCTCGTTAAGGTTGTTACCGCGACGGGGCGTTCCATCACGTTCTGGGTGCCGGGGCTTAAGGCGCTGGCCAGCTCCCCTTCCCTCTCTCTCTCTTCTTCTTCCTTCTTCCTCTCCTCCGGGCTAAGCTCCGCCTCCCCCTCTCCCCTTTGTGGGTTTAGGCAGGAGGAGGGTCGTGCGTGGTGCCTGGGCGTGTGGACCTTGCGGGAGCGAGGAGAGGTGGCACCAACGAGAAGGGCCCCTCGTGGGTTTCATCTTCGTGAAAGTAGGGATTTCTTGTGCCCTTCCAATCCGGGTGGATCGTGAGTCCTCGGGGTTTTGTAGTTAGCTTTATAGCTTTCCCATGCTCCCCTCCCCATGTGTGCATGCTTGTGTGGTTTTGGGCGGCCCGGAATGAAGCATCCCGTGGTCTGCCTCCCTGCTGGTGTCGCGACGGCGTGATGCGTCGCAACATCAATTGAGGCGTCGCCCCCGGTCGAGCGCGACCTTATCTCGGCGCACTGGCGCGCTCGCGATAAGGATCGCTGTCGCGACCTTGTTCCCATCGTGACAGGCTGGCTGTCGCGACTCGCTGCCCCGTCGCATCAGGGTTCGTGTCGCGGCGCCCTTCCCGGTCGCGATGGTATCGCGACGGCCTGTGGGGCGCGATAGTGCCTGTGAGTGCCCGGGTGTTTCTGTGGCCTGGTTTGTGTGTCGGCGTGTGCCCCAGGGTAGGCCTTGCCCTTAGGACCTTCTGGTAGGGAACGCAGCTGTTTGCCTCCCTGCGTTCAGTGACCGAAGGTGACACATTCGTGGCCGTGTCCTGGCAGTGGTGCCAGGAGGGTCGCGTCTGTCCAATAATCGATTGACTGGCGGTCAATCGATTATTAGCAGAGCGATGGTTTTCCGTGCTAGCTGGTAGTGTTCCGAGACTCCGGCTT
>CM024757.1:26560338-26638585 GCA_014218235.1 Colocasia esculenta | reverse complement strand
ATGCTAATGAGATTGTGCTTTAATCCTTTGACCAACAACACATCTTCAATAACTGATTTTCCTTTGTTGTTCACTGACCCACTTCCTATCATTGTGCCTTTTCCATTGTCTCCATAGGTGACTGTTCCCTCTTCAGCTTGGAGATTGACAAAGAACTTCTGGTTTCCTGACATGTGTCTTGAGCATCCACTATCCAAATACCATTTGGATGCTCTTGAATTTCCCTGAAATTTAAACATTAAGTTTTAGGTACCCAAGTTCTTTTGGGTTCTAATTGGTTAGTATCATTAATTTTACCTTTTATTATCCATTTTTTATGTCTTGTTGAGCATGTTGTTACGATATGTCCTAATTTGTTGCAGTGATCACAGCAGAATAATTTTGTTACCTTTTCTATATACTTGAAATCAGCTTTATATGCTATATCTTGTTCAGGTACAAATTTTGGTGTTGGATATGTTTTAGGGTAGACTATGATTTCTTCATTATCTGGGGGTGTATATCCTAACCCATTTTTCTTCTTACCTGATCTTCTAGTACCTTTTAATATTAGAGAGTTTTTACCATTGGTAATTTTTCTAGTGTGCTTGATAGTTCATTATTTTCTTCATTTAAGTTTTTAATTTCTTTCCTTAATTCATCTGTGCTTTCCTGTTTTTCCAATTTTGTTATTTGTTCATTCTTAGCTTTTAGGTCTTCACATAACAATTTATTTCTTCTTTTAAGTTCAGTTATTTGTTTTTCTAATTCTTCATTTTCTGTTTTTAGATCAGAATTAGTGTTCTCTAGATAAATGATATTTTCTTACTGACTTTTAATAATTTGCATACTTCTTTATATTTATCATAAAGTTCATTAAATGCACTTTCTAGATTATCCGAATCTGAATCATTACAGGAATCAAATGAAGAGTCAGAAGTTACCTTGTCTTCGGTGTTGGCCATGAGAGCCAGGTTGGCTTCTTCTCCATCACTGCTTGAGCTTGACTCACTATCTGAGTCACTGCTGTTTTCCCAAGCAGCTGCCATTGCTTTCCTTTTATACTTCTTGAATTTTCTGAAATTATCCTTCTTCTTGTGATCATTCTTCTTAAGCATTGGACAATCTGCCTTGATGTGTCCAGGCTTCTTGCATTCATAGCATATCACTTCTCCTTTCTTCGAATCCTTTACTTCTGGTTTTCTGAAATCTTTATTTTTCTTAAAAAATCTTCTCCCAGACTGGAACTTCTTCTTCTTTGCTAGAATTCTTTGAAGTCTTCGAGACAGCATTGCTTCTTCATCATCACTGTCCTTACTGCTTTCACTGTTGTCCAGTGATTCTTCTGATATTTCTTCATGGGCCTTGAGAGCGTTTGATTGCTTCTTTCTGCTGGAGGATTCTCCTAATCTCTCCATATTTATCTCATGAGCCATGAGGGATCCTATTAACTTTTCCAATGACATTAGTTTTAGATCATTGGCTTCCTCAATGGCTGTTACCTTTGGAATCCATGAGGATGGCAGAGATCTGAGGATCTTCCTAACCATATCTGGTACAGCATAGATTTTTCCTAATCCAGCTAACCCATTTGTGATATCTGTAAATCTACTAAACATTTGGGTTATGGATTCACTTGACTGCATTTGGAATCTTTCATATTGGCTCACAAGAATGTCGATTGTTGTCTCCTTTACCTTATATGTCCCTTCATAAGTAATCCTGAGCTTTTCCCACATTTCATTGCGGATTTGCAGGCTGAAACTCTGTTGAATTCTTTCTTGCTGTGGGCACAGCACAGGATGCTCTTGGCTTTGCAGTTTAAGGAGATTTTTCTTCTGTCTTCATCTGTCCACTGAGCCTTTGCATTGGTGACTAGAAGATCGCCTTCTTCTACAATGGACCATATCATGTAATCGTGGCCTTGTAGAAAGTACTCCATTCTTGTCTTCCAATAGGTATAATCTTCTCCATCAAACAAAGGAGGTCTGTTGACTGACTGACCTTCGAAGTTACCTTGGGCTGCCATGGATCTTTACTCTTCAGATCGTTGGATCTTCTTCTTTGTCGAAGAGACTTGCTCTGATACCACTTGTTGCCCATCTAGCTAGCCCAGAGGGGGGGTGAATGGGTTATTAAAATATTGATCTTTGATTGAAACATGTTCACTAATAAGATTACACAACAACTTAAACGAAGGTTAGAGTTAGAGGAAATGAAACAGCAAACGCACAAAACACAACCACAAGACACAAAGATTTTATCCTGGTTCGGAACTCCTATCCACAGGAGACCTACGTCCAGTCCCTGAGCAATACCTCAGGATATCACTATCAAGGGTACTATCCCCCTCACCGATCCTTACACCCAGCCACAACTGGTCTTCCTTCAACCTGAAGGGAAAACAACCACCCTGGATACCACCAGGTCTTCCTTCACACAGAAGGGAATACAACCACCCTGGATACCACTAGGTCTTCCTTCACACAGAAGGGAATAAACTAATAACGTAAGCACAAGAACAGGATTCAGGAACTAGCTCAAACAGCTATAGTCTGAAGCAAATAAGCCTCAAGAGAGAAGGATTTTGACATTGGTTTCTCTCAAAAGACTTCACTAACTCTCACAGGAATTTCTTTTTCAACACAGAGAGCTGATGCCTTTATGATATATTAAAGAGGCGAGACACGACTTTGACTATTCAACGTATATTAAAGAATATTGATAAAATCGATATAAACAAAGCTGATGCCTTTATGATTTATGAAATCGTTTATAAGTTGATAGGCAAATCGTTATGACAGAGAACCATAAATCATAATAATGAAATCGTTATAAGCACTTAGGAAATCGTTATAAACAAAGCTGATGCCTTTATGACTTATGAAGTCGTTTATAAGTTGATAGACAAATCGTTATGACAGAGAACCATTAAATCATAATAATGAATCGTTATAAGCACTTATGAAATCGTTATAAACAAAGCTGATGCCTTTATGACTTATGAAATCGTTATGATCAAAAGAGAATCTTTGATTCTTCAGAAATCGTTATGAGATGCAAGTCGTTGTGTATCTGAAGAAATCGATATGAAACCTTAGCAAAAGGCAAGTCGTTGCGAGTTCTAAAGAAATCGTTACGACAACTATAGAATCGTTGTGACGAGCAAGTCGTTATGAGCTCTAAAGAAATCGTTATGACAACTTAAGAAATCGTTACGGCGAGCAAGTCGTTGCGAGTTCCAAAGAAGTCGTTATGACAACTTAAGAAATCGTTGCGACGAGCAAATCGTTACGAGGTCTTAAGAAATCGTTATGATAACTTAAGAAATCGTTACGGCGAGCAAGTCGTTGCGAGTTCTAAAGAAGTCATTATGACAACTTAAGAAATCGTTGCGACGAGTAAATCGTTACGGTGTCTTAAAGATCGTTATGACAACTTAAGAAATCGTTGCGACGAGCAAGTTGTTACGTGTCTTAAGAAATCGTTATGACAACTTAAGAAATCGTTACGGCGAGAAAGTTGTTGTGAGTTCTTAAGAATCGTTGCGACGAGCAAATCGATACGGTGTATAAAGAAGTCGATGCAATGACTTAGGAAGGAATATGGTGATGAGAGTTTTATCTGATTGTCTTGAACTTCCTTTTACTTTTATTTCCTGTCCTCAAGGCTCAAGTAATTCATTAGTATTGTTTTGTTAATTATCAAAATTAATATATAAATAAGTGAATTATTTATATGGGGAAAGTTTGGTCATCAGAAAGTCCCTCCTACATTTAGCTGATTCTTCCTAGCATTCAGCTTTCCTCCTCCCGTGGACCCAAGTTGGGAGACAATCCTTCCAAACTTTTCCTCCCTTTTGGTATGCCTTCATCTGTCATTCTGAGCATTTCATGAATTTGTTTAGAGATATTTTCTATTAGAGCATTTCTTGAAGTCCATGAAATGCCAGGTTTTACATTTGAACACTGACTTCCCACTCATCTTCGCCCACACAAATCTCAGTGGATGAACTCCGCCTGATTTCTCAAAATGCCATAGCCTAACTCCCAAAGAATTCCTTGATCTCTATCCTAAAGAAGCTGCCAGATATCAGGAGTCCCAATCTAGGAGATGTCCAACTTCATTTGAGTCTGAGGTTATATGATTTATTTGGGCCCTCATCAAGGATTCTCAGGCCAAGTATAACCGCATGAAATCATTCAACTTTGAAAGATTCAAGCTTGGATTGCCTGATGTGTCTAAGGCCAATGGGAAAATCATCTAAGAGGCCAAAGAGAAATCATTCCCTCCATGACTATGGCTTTACCATATGGACTATATCCATCCGTCTTAGGAACTGTTGCTCATAGAAGAGACTTTCCTGAAGCAGTCTTCAACAGATTCATCCGGATTGCCACTAGATTCAAAATCAAGTACAAACTAAAGTTGTCCTTTCAAAGATTTGTGTTTCTACAGTTTTCCAAGAACCCTCATCACTTATTAGACTTTCAGTTGTGTTTTGCTGAGTCTGAAAGGTTCTCCCTTGATCAGTGGGCAGCTGCTTACCCTACAGATCACTCTGAGTGTGAGAAAATGAAGCTTTCTCCCTATGAGTTTTTGTCCAAAGTCTCAAGGACTTAAAGAAGAGCATTGGTGATCATAAATGGGCTCAAAGGTACTTAGTGTATTATCAAGCCAAAGATGTAGTTGTAACTAGAGGCTTGCACTGGAACATTACAGTCCATGAATTTCTTCATCTTACAGCCTCTAAGAAGTTTGTTCACCTTAAGTATCATCTGAACAGGGACAATACCACTCAAAGGTAGGTTGGTACCATAGGCGTGAAGGATCGAGGAAAAGGTGTGGATAAGATCTAGAAAGGGGGGATGAATAGATCTATGCCACTCTATGCGGAAGCTTAAGCAATTTAAAATTACTTTGAGAATCAGAGGCAATTTTAACAGTGAAAAACACAGATCTGATGAGATGTTAAGTGAGTTGATAAAATAGATGTGAAACCAGTTGATTAATTGAATCTCAAACGATCCTATGCAAGCATCTAACGGATAATGGAATCAAACCACACATAGACAAGTGCACAGAGATTTTTAGGTGGTTCGGAAATCACCCATGTGATTCCTACATCCACCCTCACACCCCTGGAGCCAGACAACTCCAACACCTGAGCTTACAACTCACACACCTCTAGAGTAAGACTACTATAGATCCCTGAGCAAGACTGCTCAACAAACACTTGAGCTCGACGACTCAAACTGAGCACAGTGGCTCACAACAACAATGCTAGACACCAACACAAGACATAGATCTTCTAGCAGCAGATCATGTCACACATGAGAACATTCATGAGAATATGCAGAAGCACTTGCACAATCTCAAAATGTCTCAGAAGAACAAAGTACAAGAGGATTATATGAAAAGACTTTGTTCTTCAGTGTACTCCCTTATAGAAGCTCAGATTGGGAAGAGGTTTGAATCCTTGAAGTCCCAACCGATGCTCTGCACAATTGAACTTGGGGATCTTCCTTGAAGTCTTCTCCAACAGATGCTTCTACTTGATCTGCTTCTTTGAGGCGCTTCAGATGCTTCTTCAACAATCACACTCCAATTCTCACAATCGAATTGATGAGAATTGGTCTTCAGAAGACACCAGGAGAGCAGAGGAGGGAGATAAACTCTTCTCGCCGCCAAAGAAACTTTTATGGAGGCTCCAAGAATTCATTGGGTCTCTTGATGTGATGGTGGCCAATTGGGGCCCTTTATACCCAAAGATTCCAAAGATACCCTTTAGGTATAAGGGCACACGATCCTAGGTTGATACACCATCGCCCTAGGCTAACACGTGGCAATCATCCATCTTAAGTTGGAATATTTCCGTAGTGTGTCGACCTGCCCTGGTGGTGGTGTCGACACACTGTCCCAAATCTGAGAACAGGCTGTTCTGGGAACAAGATCCAGTGTCGACCTGCTCCCATCTTGTCGACCTGCTGTCCCATTCTTCAAACAGACTGTTCTGGGAGTTGATCCAGTGTCGACTTGCCCTAGTGGTAGTGTCGACCTGCTGTCCCAATCCTGCAAACAGGCTGTTCTGGGAACGAGGTCCAGTGTCGACCTGCCCTGATCCTGTGTCGACCTGGGTAGACTAATTCCTGGAATCTACAACTCGTGTCGACCTGCTTTTTGACTTGTGTCGACACAGTCTCAGCATTTCTTCAGCTTTTTGCCTTTGAGACTGAGGTGTTGTGTCGACACCATTGAAGGGTGTGTCGACACCATCATTGCAGAAGATATTTGTACCTGAAAATTACACATATATCATTAGTAAGATGTTTTATTATGAGTACAAATTAAGTGTTTTTGAAACATGCTTTTTGAATATGTAATTCAGGTGAAATGTGTTTATCATGTTTCAATTAATTTGCATTCAAATCACATTTGTCATCATCAAAATAGAAGGGGAAATGATATGAAATTACACTCAACCTAACAATCTCCCCCTTTTTGATGATGGCAACATTAAATCCATATGACAATGAGGTTTTGATGAGATGTGATTTTAAGCAATTTTGGTTATTCAAGTTCTTATTTTTCTTTTTGTGTTCATGCTTGTCAAAGACCTTTAAAACAACTCAGTAACAATTGATGGTTGCACTTCACAAGTACAAGGTTACTTGAAGTAAGTTAGTTGCATAAAGAAGGTCAAGCAACTTGACAAGCATTCATACATTCACATTCACATAACAATTTTTCAATCACATTGAAGACACAAATGAGAAATTCATTCAAACTAAGCAAAAAGCATTTCATTTCATTCAAGAGAAACATTACAATCTTTCCAAAAGATTACAATCATTTCTTTCTTTCTTTTCTTTCTTCTCCCCCTTTGACATCATTAAAAAAAATACATTATGTAGAAGGTGGAGGAGGAGGAGGAGGAACTAAGATTGTCTCAATGTCTGACAATCTTTTCTCTATGAAAGTCAAGCTGGACTTGATTTGATCTTGAATGGTTGTGAGTTTTGTGTGCAAGTAATGTTCCATTCTGTCTGAATTTTCTATCAAGGTAGCTTGAATTCTTGCTAGATCAGCTGCAATGGGTTGTGAAAGGAAGATGATCCAGCTGACCAACTAGGCCTTTGCATGATTTTGAATTCCTTTGTCAAATCAGAGATCTGGTTGTCAATGTGTGCATTGAAGTTCTCATGCTCTCCAAATCATCCACAAAATGAGCAAAAGACAGTCTAGTGCTTGTGATCTCATGTAATGTCTGCTTGGTGTTGAAAACATCAGCTTGGGAATTTGCCAAAATTCCCTGAAGGACTGCCTCCAACTTTTGCTGGTGCTCCTTCAGCTGTAATGAGGCATCTGCCAATGTACCAATTAATCTGTTGAATCTTTGAGCTGCATAGTCTGAGGCAGCTTTTTGCTCTATGAACTTGGCAGACACAGTGTTCTCCAATCTCTGAATCCTCAACTCAAAGGTTTCTGACATGGTTTGAATGGAGGAGTTCAAGGTGTCAAATTTGTCATTTAAAAAGGAGAACAACTTTGGTGGAACAGAAGGTCCACCAGAGAATGTGGATGTTTGAAAAGTGGGTTGTGGAGAGAAATGTTGAAACTGAGGTGAGAGTGGGGCATGAAATGGAATGTCACCTTCAGTTGAAACTTGAGGCTGTTCCTCATTCAAAGGAGGCTGATCCTCTTGACCTTGGGGCTGGTCCCCTTCAGCTGGAGGCTGTTCCTCTT
The DNA here is from genome assembly GCA_014218235.1 of Colocasia esculenta. Lineage (NCBI taxonomy): Eukaryota > Viridiplantae > Streptophyta > Magnoliopsida > Alismatales > Araceae > Colocasia > Colocasia esculenta. The sequence goes on along the minus strand of CM024757.1, from coordinate 26,630,860 downwards.
GACCTTGGGGCTAGTCCCCTTGACCTTGAGGCTGGACCTCTTGAGCTTGGGGCTGGTCCCCTTAATCTTGAGGCTGTTCCTCTTGAGCTTGAGGGGCCTCAACACAACTGGCCCTCTCCTAACTTGATTGCCCTCCAGTCTAAATCCCATGAATTTTTGAATATTCTTAAAGCTGTAGATGTTGGATTTAGGGATTGACTGGAATTTCTCATTATCTAAAGGCACACCAAAGTGCTGGAACACTGAGGTCAGATGTGCAGCATATGGAAGAGATCTCTTGAGGTCTTTCCTAGTTGTTTCAGATATGATTTGATACATTATTACATGGAGGTTGATTTTGATGTCTTTTACCATGCAATAAAGAATGAACCTCTGTATATCTGTTAGCCTGTCCCTTCCACCACCTTGAGGGGTAATGATTGTGGTCAACATGTGGTGGATAATCCTCAACACAGGGGGAAAGGAATTTGTGTTGAATCTGGTAACATGGGTTTGTTTGGGATCAGATGCATCAGCAGGTAAGCCTGTCATGATGGTATAGGCTTCATGAAGATCAAATTCGAAGTTATGAATCTCTGCCCCTTCATCTGGCACTTTGAAAATTGAGGCAGCTTTTTCTGTTGGCATATCAATAACTATTCCCTTAACCTTTGATTGATACCCTTCATCTGTGCATTTCAAGTTCTTGTAGAATTCCCTAACAAGTCTTGGATAGATGGTTTGAAATTCAGAAATGAATAGCAACCAAGACTGAAAAGAGAAGTAGGTCTGAATTTCTGGAAATGTGTTTGCTAGCTGAATATCTGATAAATCCACTATCCTGGGCTTTAGAATGAGCTTGTCTTCACTAGTGGTGTCTTGAGACTTGGATGACTCAGACGAAGATGACTCTGTAGAATCTCCAGAAGAGGAGCCCAGATTCTGAGGACTAGAACCCTACCTCTGCCCGAAGAAGAGGGTCTACCTCTATTGGCAGTTGCTGAGGTGCAGAGGAGGACCCTGGTTGCTCTGCAGGGTCATTGCGCCTTTTGGATCTCCTTTCAAATGGGGAACATCATCCTCTGCCGGAAGTGGCCTAGATGAGGCCTGAGATCTTGCTCCACGGCGAGGACCCATTTTTCTCACCATGATTGCAAGGATGGAGTGGAATCGAGAGTTGATGAAGGAGAAGAGAGATGATTGAGAAAGGGATGTGATTGAGAGAGAATTTTGTGGAGTTTCTTGCCAGAAATGAGAGGAAAGCGACCGTCGGGTCGACCTGATGCCTAAAAAGGGTTTGCAGTGGTGCAATACCCTGCAGGAACAATAAGGGCTTATCCGAAACCCACGATTTAAAAGGTCTGGCAAGGGGGCAGTGTCGACACTGGAAGACTGTAGTGTCGACCTAACCTAGGGTGTGTGTCGACACGAGATAGGATGGTGTCGACACGGCCTTAGAAGAAAAGTTGAATTCTTTTGAGAGAATTTTTTGAGAATCTTTGGACTTCTTTAGAATGATAATCAATGAGAGAAATAGTCATTTCAAGGATTTTTAAGAGACTTAAAAATTCATTTGCTATATTTTGCAAGAAATTCATCACAATTCAAGTTTTAAACAATTTCCAATAGGATATGATCATTCAAAGATTTGAGTCACTGAAATGATGATTTGAGGGATATAATATATCTAACAATCAACTATAAGCTACCATATTTCTCAATGTTAAAGAAATAAAGATATCTTCTAGATTGAATGCACTTGTTCTGAAAATAAAACATAATCTTAAGAACAACTTGATGATAAATGAAAATGATTCTTTCTAACAAAACTCCATTAACATACATATTTTGTTTTTGTAATAGACTATCAAATGATATAAATCTTTTTCACTCAAGTACTAGTGCTTTTTACACACCATAGTCCCTGGATACTTAGGATTTATGCATTGTCTAGTCTCAAAGGGGTAAATAATGACCTTTCGACATGAAAATATACGTTTTGTAGACGCCAATATTTCCAGTTACTCAGTCATTATCAAAAGTATAGCACATTTTTGCTATATTTTGAATTTTTTTTATCCCCTTTGAACAGAGATAACATTAGTGCCTCATGACATGCATGGCACTTCATTCATTGTGAAGGTGTGCAGTTTCTCAACACAAATGTCATTGCTCTGTGGAATTTTCAAATTTTTGAGAGTTTTGTAAGATAGAAATCAATTTTATCCAACATCAGTTGCAAACAAAGAGTTGTTTTAATTTCAAGACATAAGTTGTTTTCAATCTTGGAAGAGTTCTGAATTTCTGTGGGTTGAAAAATATAGTTGACAGCTGATTAGTAAAAATGATAGATCACTCAAAGGATCATTTGGAGACTGTAGATATCTGAATGATGACATCATGCAGAATTGATGAAATGCAAGAAAAGTTATGAATTTTGCAAAAGTCAAGATTTGTGAATTTTCTAGCTCCCCCTGAGATGATGATTTCAATCATTTTCTATCAAGTAAAGATATGCAAGTTTTTGAAATCAAGAGAGATTCTCTTTAACAATAAAAGCTCTCCCTCAATAATTGCATTTTCATTTCTTGGTACTTGACGGAGACATATACTCTCGCATAGTGAAAGTGTCCAGACAAGTATAACTTGTCCTTCTTCAAATCACCATTTGATATACCAAGAAGTTCAACACAATGAGAGTTGAAGACTTTATTGTCCAAAGGAAAAGGAAGTGGAATTGAGAGAGATATGGACAGTGTGACTGAAGGAAGCAAAGGGTTATGATATGAAAAGAACTCCCCTTAGATAGTGCATAACACTCAACCCAACCTAAAGAGAGATCATTATGTGGATATTTACAAAGACCAAGTTCTCTCCTCAAGGATGAAAATCTGTTTTCAGGAAGGGTTTGGTGAAGATGTCAGCAACTTGTTTTTCAATTTCAATGAAATGGAGTTCAAAGGACTTCTTTGCAACCTCATCTCTCAAGAAGTGATGCCTAATCTCAATATGCTTGGTTCTAGAATGCTGAATGGGTTTTTTAGACAGATTTATTGCACTTGTATTATCACATAGGGGGTACACAACCTAATTTTGTTGTAATCGAGAAGTTGATGCTTCACCCAGAGAATCTGAGTTCCACATCTACCTGCTGCAACATATTCAGCATCTGCAGTTGACAGTGCAACTGAATGTTGCTTCTTGGAAGCCCAAGAAATAAGGCACCCACCTAGGAATAAACACAAGCCACTTGTGCTTTTTCTATCTAATTTACACCAGCATAGTCAGCATCACAATAGGCAATCAAATCTAGCTTGCAATTAGCAGGATACCAAATTCCTAAATCACATGTTCCAACAAGATATTTGAAAATTCTTTTAACAGCTAACATGTGACTTTCCTTAGGATTAGACTGAAATCTAGCACACAAACACACACTAAACTGAATATCTGGTCTAGAAGTTGTAAGATAGAGTAGAGAGCCAATCATACCTCTGTAGGTCTTTGGGTCTACTGACTTACCATTTGAGTCTTCTTCTAGCTTAGCATTTATAGCAATAGGTGTGCTTGAATGCTTGAGGTTCTAAAAGTTAAACCTTTTGAGAAGTTCCTTGACATACTTGGCTTGACTGATGAATATCCCTTCAGATGTTTGGTTAACCTGCAGTCCCAAGAAAAATGTTAAATCTCCCATTAAACTCATTTCAAATTCATTCTTCATTTGAGTTGAAAATTCAGTGCATAGGCCTTTATTGGTTGAGCCAAATATTATGTCATCAACATAAATTTGGACTACAATTATTTGATTTTTGATTGTTTTTGTGAACAAAGTCTGATCAACATTTCCTCTAGAATATCCTTTTTCAAGTAAAAGGTACTCAAACGGTCATACCAAGCTCTTGGAGCTTGCTTAAGACCATAGAGAGCCTTATTAAGCTTGAAAACATGGTTAAATGTTTTTCATTTTCAAAACCAGGAGGTTGTTCAACAAAAACATTTTCCTTAATTAATCCATTTAAAAAGCACTTTTGACATCCATTTGATAAACTTTGAAATTCATGGAGGATGCGAAAGCAAGGAAATTCTAACTGCTTCTAGTCTAGCTACAGGGCATATGATTCTTCAAAATCAATTCCAAATTCTTGATTAACCCCTTTGCAACTAGCCTAGCTTTATTTCTAATGACTTGACCATTTTCATTCAACTTATTTCTGAAAACCCATCTAGTGCAATGACTGTTTGGTCACTAGGTCTAGGTACTAATTCCCATACTTGATTTCTTTCAAATTGATGAAGTTCATCATGCATGGCATTAATCCAATCTGAACTTGACAAGGCTTCATCAATTGACTTTGGTTCAATTTGGGAAATTAGAGCTAGTGGGTCTTCTTCAATATCATGCAGGAATGAAGATCTAGTCCTAACTCTATCATTTACATTGCCAACAACATTGTCTAATGGGTGATCTTTCAGAAATCTATGTTCAGAAATTACCTGTTGAGAAGTACCCACTTCTGGGACAATATTACCTGAACCACTTGAAGATGGGGTGTTCAGGTTCTCTTCAATGTTTTCAAACTCCTCAACGGTTGGTGAAGAGTCCACAACAAATTCATCCTCTTCAGTGTCTTGTCTTTCCCTGCAAGATTTAGAATTATCAATTGAAAAGGAATTTTCATCAAAGATAACATGTGGAGATTCTTCAACAGTTTTAGATTTAAGAATGTACACTTTGAAAGCCCTTGGCACCTCAGAATAGCCAAGGAAGATAGCTTCCTGCTTTTAGCATCAAATTTGTCAAGGTTTTCTTTATTATTGTTGTGTACAAAGCATTTGCACCCAAAAGTTTTAAAATAAGATACAGTTGGCTTTTTGTTTTTCAATAATTCATAGGGGTTTTTTTGATTTTTGGTTTGATCAATGCTCTATTTAGAATGTGATTGGCTGTGTTTACAGCTTCAGCCCAAAGGATTTGGGCAATTACTTCCTAAGAGCATGGATCTAGCCATTTCTACAAGAGTTCTATTCTTTCTTTCCACAACTCCATTTTGTTCTGGAGTTCTTGGTGAAGAAAACTTGTGGAATATTTGAAATTCAGCACATAAATCAGAAAAGGATGTGTTCTCAAATTCACCCCCATGATCAGTCAAATATTTTGATTTTATATGGATAAGTTTGTTAAGACAGTGGTACAGAAGTTCCTGAATTCAAGACAAGTATCACTTTTGTGGGACAAAAAATAACCCAAGTAAATCTAGTAAAATCATCAATGATTACAAACACATATCTTTTGCCACTTAGACTTAGAATTCTTGTAGGGCCAAAAAGGTCCATGTGAAGTAATTCTAGTGGCTTAGATGTGAGTACCTCATTGAAGTTTTTAAAAGATTTTCTTGTTTGTTTTTCCTTTAGCACAAATCCCACAAACTTGATTTTCAACTTTAGAGAAGGATTTAGGAAGACCCTTAACCAAATTCAATCTTAACAACTTATTCATTGTTCTGAAACTTGCATGGCCAAGTCTTTTGTGCCAAGTCCATGCAATTTCATCTTTATTTGCAACAAAGCAAAGATTTTCGAAAAATTTTTATTTAGGTTGATCATGTAGACATTGTTTTCCCTCTTTTTTCCAAAAATTGATTTTATCAGTTGATGAGTCAATATCTTACAAATCAGATTCAAACACAACTTTGTGACCTTTGTCACATAGTTGGCTGATACTGAGTAAATTATAATCAAGACCATCAACTAGTAAAACATTATCTACAGAGTTTGAGGAGGTTTGACCAACCTTACCAGATCCTATGATCTTTCCTTTATTTTTACCTCCAAAAGTCACTGACCCTCCCTCCTTTTCAATCAGGAATGAGAATTTGGCTCTGTCTCCTGTCATGTGTCGTGAACACCCACTGTCAAGAAACCACACATTGTGTTGGGTGCACGTCCTTCCTGCAAAATAGATCAGTGGAGAGAAGATTTTGGCACCCAACAGAGTTGGGACCATCAAATGTTTGAACATTGTAGTAAATCTTTTCTCACCCAAATTTGACTTGTTTTTTATTTTTGTTTTGTTTCATTGGTGTTTTCAGTCTTTTTCTGTTCCAATATTTTTTGTTTTTTAGTGGGAGGGGAGTTTTTCATTTGAGCATAGGAATTCAGATGAGGAGGTGGAATCCATGGATTTTGTTGGTACATCCAAAGGTTTGGATTAAGAATTGAGGATGATACCAACAGGGGTTGTCATACCATTGGCTCCAAGGATTGATCCATCATCTTGAAATGCTGTCTTGGAGGTCCAAGGTTCTTTATAGCTGATTTCCTTTGACTTTTTTCTTGTTTTTAAAATTTTTATTTAATTTTTGATTGAGTTGTTTGTACCTTTTGATGTTGAGCAGGTCGGCCTCTCCATGACTGGTATCGACCTGTCAGGAGACTTTGTCGACCTGGTTGTCTTCTTTTGTTTTTGAGTTTTTGATTTGTTTTGTGTTTTGTTTGATGTTTTGTCTGATGTTTTGTCTGATGTTTACTTGATTTCTGTGTTCTCAAGATTAGGACCTTTGACAAATTTAATTAATGGTGATTTGCCCTTTTTCTCACCGGATTTGTCTTTCTTTGGTTTTTGTTTGTTGAATCCTAATCCATAAGTGGTTGTTGTCATATTTGTTCCTAGCAATGCCTCCAAGTTATCTTTACCTTTTGTGAAGGTTTGGATAACTTCATCCCTTTCTTTTAGCTAGTTTTGAAGAGTTTTTTTCTTCAATCTTTGTTGTTTTTTCCATTTCCAGCTTTTCAGATAAGTCTTTGAATTCTTGGGTGGCCTTTTGAGAGGCAAGCTTCAGATCATTATTAGATTCATGAGATTTTCTTTTTCTTCATTTAATTCTGTTATCTCATTTTCTAGCTCACAAATTCTGTTGTTTGAAGATTGGTTATGATAAAGGTTTTCAATTTTCTTTTTGAGATATTTACTTTCTTTTCTCATTTTAGAATATTTTTCAACTAATTCAGAATAAACATCCTGCCAATCTTCAACAGTGAAATCTTCAAAAGAGGTGTTTACCTTTTCTCCAGAATTGTTGGCCATGAAGCAGATTTCCTCACTCTCAGAGCTTGAGGATTTTTTGTCTTCTTCTTCTTCACTTGAATCTTCATCAGACCAAGTGGCTACCATGGCCTTTGGCTTCTTGAACTTCTGGAATTTCTTGTGCTTTTCTTTCTTGTTCTCAGGACACTCTCCCTTCATGTGTCCTGGCTTATTACACCTGTAACAAATGACAGTTTCGTCAGATTTTTTATTCTTGTTGAAATTAGAAGAGGAAGTGTTTATTTTACCTGAGGAAAACTTCTTTTTCCCAGACATTTTTCCTTTTCTATATTTCAAGAATTTTCTGAATTGCCTGGTCATGAGGGCAATTTCATCCTCATTTAACTCAGACTCCTCAGAACTTGTCTTTTCTTGACTTTTGTCTTTGTTACTTGAAGAGGCCTTAAGTGTCATCGGCTTGGTCTTAATTATGTGTTCTTCATTCTTTTCAAATTGATTTCATATGTCATTAAGGATCCTATCAATTCATCCAAAGAAATTTGGACAAATCTTTAGAATCTTCAATGACAGTGGCCTTTGTGTGCCAAATAGAAGAGAGTGAACGTAAGATTTTCCTTACCAAGTCTGCATCTGTGTAGTCCTTACCTAAGGCCTTGAGTCTATTAACAATAACCATGAACCTGGCAAACATTTCAGAAATTGTTTCATTAGACTTCATCATAAACAATTCATATTCTGAAACAAGAATATTTGCCTTAGTTTCCTTCACTTGTGATGTTCCCTCATAAAGTAATTCGAGCTTATCCCACATCTCTTTGGCAGATTTGCACATTGAGATTCTCGAATACTCTTTGGGATGAACAGCACATTGAATCATGTTCAGGCACTATAATTCAATGTGGCTTTTCTTATTTGTTCCCTAGTCCAGGTTTCTTCCTCTCCCTGGTTTTCATAGGGACCAACCTCAACCACTTTCCAAATTTCATAGTTCTGGGCTCTTAGAAAGACTTGCACTCTATTTTTCCAGTATGAATACCGTTCTATTAAAGAATGGTGGCCTATTTATGGAATGCCCCTCAGCTATGAAACCTTTGGAATCCATTGACTTAAAAGAAAGCACAGAAAGAATACTTAGCAAACAATCAAGCAATCAGACACACAATACTCAAAAACTGCTCAAATCAAATCAGATCAAGTATAAACCCGCTCTGATACCAATTGAAGGATCGAGGAAAAGGTGTGGATAAGATCTAGAAGGGGGGGGATGAATAGATCTATGCCACTCTATGCGGAAGCTTATGCAATTTAAAATTACTTTGAGAATCAGAGGCAATTTTAACAGTGAAAAACACAGATCTGATGAGATGTTAAGTGAGTTGATAAAATAGATGTGAAACCAGTTGATTAATTGAATCTCAAACGATCCTATGCAAGCATCTAACGGATAATGGAATCAAACCACACATAGACAAGTGCACAGAGATTTTTAGGTGGTTCGGAAATCACCCATGTGATTCCTACATCCACCCCTCACACCCAGTGAGGATTCACTAAACACTTGGGTAACACACCCACTGGAGCCAGACAACTCCAACACCTGAGCTTACAACTCACACACCTCTAAGTAATACTCTAGATCCCTGAGCAAGACTGCTCAACAAACACTTGAGCTCGATGACTCAAACTGAGCAAGGGCTCTCACAAACAACAATGCTAGACACCAACACAAGACATAGATCTTCTAGCAGCAGATTATGTCCACCATGAGAACATTCATGAGAAATATGCAGAAGCACTTGCACAATCTCAAAATGTCTCAGAAGAACAAAAGTACAAAGAGGATTATATGAAAAGACTTTGTTCTTCAGTGTACTCCTTGTAGAAGCTCAGATTGGGAAGAGGTTTGAATCCTTGAAGTCCCAACCGATGCTCTGCACAATTGAACTTGGGGATCTTCCTTGAAGTCTTCTCCAACAGATGCTTCTACTTGATCTGCTTCCTTGAGGCGCTTCAGATGCTTCTTCAACAATCACACTCCAATTCTCACAATCGAATTGATGAGAATTGGTCTTCAGAAGACACCAGGAGAGCAGAGGAGGGAGATAAACTCTTCTCGCCGCCAAAGGAACTTTTCTGGAGGCTCCAAGAATTCGTTGGTCTCTTGATGTGATGGGTGGCCAATTGGGGGCCCTTTATACCCAAAAGATTCCAAAGATACCCTTTAGGTATAAGGGCACACGATCCTAGGTTGATACACCATCGCCCTAGGCTGACACGTGGCAATCATCCATCTTGAGTTGGAATATTTCCGTAGTGTGTCGACCTGCCCTGGTGGTGGTGTCGACACACTGTCCCAAATCTGAGAACAGGATGTTCTGGGAACAGATCCAGGTCGACCTGCTCCCATCTTGTGTCGACCTGCTGTCCCATTCTTCAAACAGACTGTTCTGGGAGTTGATCCAGTGTCGACCTGCCCTGGTGGTAGTGTCGACCTGCTGTCCCAATCCTGCAAACAGGCTGTTCTGGGAACGAGGTCCAGTGTCGACCTGCCCTGATCCTGTGTCGACCTGGGTAGACTAATTCCTAGAATCTGCAACTCGTGTCGACCTGCTTTTGACTTGTGTCGACACAGTCTCAGCATTTCTTCAGCTTTTTGCCTTTGAGACTGAGGTGTTGTGTCGACACCATTGAAGGGTGTGTCGACACCATCATTGCAGAAGATATTTGTACCTGAAAATTAAACACATATATCATTAGTAAGATGTTTTATTATGAGTACAAATGATAAGTGTGTTTTGAAACATGCTTTTTGAATATGTAATTCAGGTGAAATGTGTTTATCATCTTTCAATTAATTTGCATTCAAATCACATTTGTCATCATCAAAATAGGGGGAAATGATATGAAATTACACTCAACCCAACAAGGCGACCCATCAAATCTCATAGGAAGCTGCCACCTCCAGTCCTGACTATAATATTAACTCTGCCTTGTTTGATAATTTCTTCCTTGAAAATGAGAAAAAGCTCTGGGACCTTCTCAAACCATATCTTGCTCAAATTCCCAGATCTTTGTACTTACCTAGCTCCTTATCTAGGTCTTAAACACTATGTTCTATATTCATTTTTCAGTTTCTGAATGCAGTTATGATCTTTCTTCCCTGCTTATTTCATGTTTTCCTTGTGGTTTGTTACCCTTTCTATTAATGCCACAAAGGGGGAGAAAGAGGTAAGCTAAGAAACTAGATATCATCTAAATCTCAAAATTTTCACTATTTTTCACTGTCTATTAAAGTTTTTGTCATTAACAAAAAGGGGGAGAATTGTTGAGCAACTACCCCTAAGAAAATCTAAGATTTTGAAGATATAGTATATATCATGTTTTTGCTATGACAAAATCTTTAATAGACTGTCTACAAGTAAATGTATCTCAAAATATATATGCATACAACCGTGTGATAAACTTCATCGTCAAAATTTTTCTAAGTCCACAGACTCTCATACATTATACTGTATCCGACTTCAGACTCCGACTGTTGACTCCGACTCCTTAAGATCGAAGTCAAAACCATCCTGAAATTTTTCTAAGTCCATACAGCTATACATGATTTGACTGTTCACTTCGACTCATATAGTCGAATGCTTCATAAATCCTAACTACATGATTCGACTGTTCACTTTGACTCTTACAGTCGAATGCTTTAGAAATCGATCTCCATTATATCCGACTACTGAAGTCGAATCATTCTATTGTGTATCAGTCGAATTCTATTGACTTCTTCTAAAGTCAAGTTATTCTTTCTGAAGTCGAATCATTCTATTTCCACTCGACTTCTATATTCGAATTGCAATCTTTATTAAAGTCGAATTACTCCTTCTAAGTCGAATTATTCCTTTTCATCTCCAACTTCTGTACTGAAGCTTAGTTCCTATTAAAGATGAATCACTCCTATTCTATCTACAACAGTCGAATTGCATGATCCTTGAATTCGACTTCACTGTCAGTTCTATACTTAAATGCTTTTCTGAAGTCTCTGAGGATAAACATATAATCTAATCTTGTTTCCTAATCATCTAGGACATAGTTTCTAATGAAATCTTCATTAACTAAATATTATATTTATTCATCAGATTGTCATTATTTTTCTCTGACAGGACAAGATTATTATACTTAAAATATTCATCTAAATTCTGTGCTGATTATTTCAGAATATTTTGAATTGAGCTTTGTGTTCTTCATGACTTTGTTCCGAATTTTCTTGGATACCATAGATACAGTGCATTTATAAATTCTCAGGCGCATGGCATTTGACAAGACTCACCTACCACTGTCAGACCCATACCCTACTTGTAGCATTTCTGTCTGGCTCCCTTTTCCTGTCTGAAAGCATGCCTACCGAGGTTTCCATACCTCTTTTATTCTCTTCTGACTTCCTACCTCCAAGGTATGGAGATCCCTTTCTTTTTGCTTGTCCTTGCTGCAACATTTTGAAGCATGATTTTGCATGCCTCCTTCACAGTCCCTCCGAGAGAGAAAGAGCTAATCTTCTAGCTGTGAAGACTGCACCTCTTCTGAAGATTGGAAAGAAGTAAAACTAAAAACTCCTGAATAACAAGCTAATCAAGATCCAAAGGATTCTAGAGTTATCTTCAAATGGCCAGATTGCAAACGGACACATTTCTAACGTCATATTTCAAACGGCTATATTTTGAAGTATATAAAAGGAGCTGAGGTTAAAGTGTAACGACCCTCTCATATCAGTACGGTTCCACCAACCCACGTCGATATAAAAGGTATCACTACAGTGGGACATTTACCCAACACTAGTACGATAGGCTGAAACATACACAAATATATTATATCTCATGACAGCGGAATTTAAAGAACTGAAAAGAAATTTTATTCCATCATCCACATTCTATCCACAGTCCGTATAGAAGGAAGAGAGCCAACTATTCATAACTGAAATATAACAAATACATTGTCCACATGAGACTACGCAGAGTCTTTATTACATACTATGAAATAATGGAAAAGTACAATGCTAACTCCACAACACTCTCTCCTACTCTCGCTCCGAGTCGCTCCTAACGATCTCCTCGAAGAAGTAGAAACGTCTGCACCTGTACGCCGAAGCAAGAATGAGTTCAAAAGAACTCAACAAGTAACACCAGCACACTAAACATACATGCATCAAGTAATATCCATACTCTTAAGCTACATCATTTACACATAATGCATGGAAGTGACAATTTTTCAAATAAAAGTCTATTCATGATTTCTACACATTTTCACAGAGGATTTGGTTTTTATATACAATAAGCAAATCCTATCACATGCTTTCTACACACTTTTCACTATACTAAACTGATTTCATTCATAAGCCACATGTTGGTCATTTTACACAATTTTACACATTTCATAACAATTAATTTAACATGATTCTAAGGCAATTGTACACATAGATAACATATTCATATTAGTGAAAAGCTCGTTGTTTTACTACTATCATGTCACATTCATAAGAAACTTATCATTTTGCATGCTTTCATAAGAATTTTATGAACACATTTCACTTACACAGGTTCACAATTTACACATTTTCACTTTCACTTAAACACATTTTCACTTTCACTTAATGCCGTGACACATAGCCCAAACCACTTTAGAAGGACACACACTGATCACATCACATATCAATCACCTAGGCATTCCAGTGATCAATCTTAGTTACTGCGCAGAACCGGGAGAAGCACTCTCCACCCTAACCAGCGATACTTGTTCGCCTCCAGGATTTAATCCCAATGCCCATGGGACATCACACACTTTGAACTTTCCCGTGGGGACTTTACCACAGTACAGTTCCACAGCCCTCTAAGGTAGCAGTGTCACACATTGGCACATTAATACATTTTCTCAATTTCAACACATTCTAAACATAAAATAATCACACATTCATCTCATGTTCACACATTTACATTCTTCAGTATTACCTAGCATGGTACTACTGTTTTCATTATTAATCAGATTTTTACAACAATCCTACTCATGCTGAAATTTTTGCATAATTAAACATTATCATATTAGCATGTATTTCCACTAATACTTAACATAAAACAAGTTTATATAGCTACTGTCATCTGTTCAGTACAGAATTTAACCAGAAATTCATCACAGTTTAACTATCATGCATACCAAAATTTGCATTTTTCTGAGTTACACATATTTTCTGAAAATTCTAACAGTGATGATATCAACTGTAAAAATAGTCAAACTGATACAATTTTTCATTATTCGGATTCACAATTTATTTCATACATGAATACTGACAGTACAAATTTTATCACAAATTTCAGGAATTTAACTAGTTTCGCAAGAATTCTTAGCCTTTATATGCATTGAATAGACATGTTAACTATTTTTCAGTCCAGAAAATTTAATAAACTGTACAGATATTATAAATTGCTCAAATTTTTATATCATGTATCAGATCTTATGACAATGTACAAAAATTTATGACAGTTAATTTCTACACATATTTCATAAACGACATTTTCCAAGATTAACATTCTATTGGTAACACATTCCAAAAATTCTAATAATTAGTGAACATTACAAAAATGCACAAAAACTCACAGTACACCCAACATATATATTTACATATTATATAAAATTTTACCGTATATCCTCATGCGGAAAAACTCGAAAATTAGTTCATATAAGGACAGACTTGCTCACTGTTGCAGTCTGAAGAACTCGACGGCAAGGGGTGGCCGTCTATAGGTTAACGGCATTAGATGATGCCGCCAACACATGATATTAGCGGCAAGGGATCTTGCCGTTAATATCTTGTCTGCAGGACACAGACTGAAAGCCAATAAATCACTTGAAAAGGGGGTTCCAGGACACGAGAAAAATCTGAGAAAATCCTGGGACATACTAGACACATGTAGGGTTAATGGTGGGTTACTTGCCTTCTGTAAAATCTACCGACGACGATTTAAGCCGGAGAAGCCCTCCTCGGCCTGTGCCAAAGAGCCTCCAAATCCCTCCTTCTTCGGATCTTCTGTTGATCTTCACAGCACACCAGCGTGGGGAGTCGTTCCCGGATGTTCAAGGTCGTCACCAGTTGATGTAGATCGCCAGACGAAGCCTCCCGAAGCCGGATCTTTCAGGTTCAAGTTAGGGTTTTTGCTTAGAGAAGATAGGTTTTTTGACCCAAGAGCCAAAGGGATGGATCTGGCCGAAATTTGGATATTATAAAGGGTTGGGGGTCGGATCGGTAAAGGGCAAGTCTCAGAGCCGTTGGGAAGGGTTTCCCAAACAAGAGGCTCAATTTCCGGAGGCGTTTCCGGATCTGAAAACGTAACAGATCTGGGATATTGGCGTCCATATCCATGGTCGCCTATCCAAAAATTGGGGTCCATCGATATTGCCGCCTACCCCTGGCCAGCGTCAGCCGATGTGGACGCCGACTGGCCGACAAAACTCATTTTAATTAAGCAGAATTTATAATACTACACACTAAAATATATATACATATATACTTAAATACACTATGTACATTTCAATAATACTCATTCATACAATTTGTATACATAAATACTTATACATAATAATCATACATCAATAGTATACTTATACGCACATACATATATTTAAACAAACAAGGTGAAATCAAGGGCCTTACACCCTCTCCCCCTTAAAGACTTCGTCCTCGAAGTTAGACTGACACTACTCAAACAACTGAGGATATTTCTTTTTCATTGCATCCTCAAGCTCCCAAGTAGCCTCCTCTCGCGAGAAGTACGCCATAAGACTTTTACTGACGCAATGCTCTTGTTTCGGAGATGTTGAACCTTCCGATCAAGAATAGCTACTGGTTGTTCTACATAAGAAAGATCTGGCTGGATTTCCACTGGCTCATGGCTAATAACATGAGACGGATCTCTGACATACTTCCTGAGCATAGATACGTGAAAAACAGGATGAACGCTAGCCAAGCTGGAGGTAAAGCTAGCTCATATGCCACGTTGCCCAATCGTCGGAGAATCTCATACGGGCCAATGAACCTAGGGCTCAACTTACTATGCCTGCCAAATCTAACTACACCTCGCGTAGGCGAAATCTTCAAAAAGACATGCTCACCTACCTCGAACTCTAGATCCTTCCTCCTGTTGTCGGCGTAACTCTTCTGCCTATCCTGTGCCGCAACAAGTCTCTTCCTAATGAGCTGGACCTTATCCGAAGTCTCCTGAACTAACTCCGGACCGATCAACTGCCTATCACCGGTCTCCTCCCAACATAAGGAGATCTGCAAGGCCTACCATATAAAGCCTCAAATGGAGCCATGCCAATGCTCGCATGAAAACTGTTGTTATATGCAAACTCCACTAGAGGTAAATGGCGCTCCCAATCATCCTTCCAATCCAGCACACAAGCCCTCAACATATCCTCAAGCGTCTGGATAGTTCCTCTCGGACTGTCCATCTGTCTGGGGATGAAATGCTGAACTGAGCTTCAGCTCCGAACCTAACGCATCCTGAAGACCCTTCCATAGCCTCGAAGTAAATCTCGGATCTCGATCCGAAATAATAGACTTCGCACTCCATGCAATCTAATAATACTACTAACATACAGTCTAGCTAAACTCTCTACTGACTGCTTCTTCTTCATAGGCAAGAAATGCGCAGTCTTCGAGAATCGATCTACTACTACCCAAATCGAGTCATTACCTCGTCTAGACCGAGGCAAACCCGTAACAAAATCCATAGTGACAGCTTCCCACTTCCAAACTGGGATCTCCATCTTCTGCATAAGACCAGATGGCCGCTGCTGCTCGGCCTTCACTTGCTGGCATACTAGACATCTAGACACAAACTCGGCTACATCCTTCTTCATGCCAGACCACCAAAACGATCTCTTTAAATCCTGGTACATCTTAGTGTTACCCGGATGAATAGAGAATCTAGATCTATGAGCTTCTGCTAAAACATGCTCACGAACATCTACAACATCTGGAACACAGACACGATGATGGAATCTAATCACACCATCCTCATCACGAGCTATCCCGCTTTACCCACTAACTCTTGGAGTCTAGGGTCGGCTTTCTGATGCTCTATCACTTCATCTAATACTGATGACCTAATGGACAGCTGAGCTACAAAAGCTCGGCATAATGATGGCTCCAACTCGGTCATCGAGCACGCTGCATCCTCTAACATCTTCCAGTCCTGCTGGAGGGATGACCTCTTTCTACTAAGGGCATCTGCTACGACATTCGCCAGGATGATACTGGAGATCGAAGTCATAGTCCTTCAGGAATTCAATCCATCTTCTTCTCTGTCGGTTTAATTCTTTTGGAGAAAAGATACTTTAGGCTCTTGTGATCAGTGAACACCTCAAATCTGACACCATAAAGATAGTGTCTCCAGATCTTCAGTGCATGAACCACTGCCGCAAGCTCAAGATCATGAGTTGGATAGTTTCGCTCATGCTCCTTCAATTGTCTCGAAGCATATGCTACTACCCTTCCTTGCTGCATCAACACACAGCCAAGACCAATCCGAGATGCATCCGTGTAGATAGCAAAACCCTCTACACCGCTCGGTAGAACTAACACAGGGGCCGATGTGAGTTTAGTCTTCAATAATTGAAAACTACTCTCACACTCCTCGGACCAGACAAACTCCACTCCCTTCCTGGTCAGCTGAGTCAATGGAGCGGCGATGGATGAAAATCCCTCAATAAAACGCCGATAGTAACCCGCCAAACCAAGAAAACTCCGAATCTCTGAAGGAGTCTTGGGACTCTCCCATCCATAACAGCCTGGACTTTCGCTGGGTCCACTGCTACACCAGCACCAGAGATAACATGCCCAAGGAAATGAACCTCGCGCATCCAGAAATCGCACTTGCTGAATTTTGCATACAGCTTGTGCTCACGGAGAACCTCTAACACTATCCTCAAATGCTGACGATGTGCGGCCTCATCTGGAGAGTAACCAGCACGTCATCAATGAAGACTACAACAAAACTATCTAGATAGGGTCTAAACACCCTGTTCATGAGATCCATGAACGCTGCAGGGGCGTTGGTTAGACCAAACGGAAGGACCAAAAACTCATAATGTCCATAACGGGTTCTAAATGCCGTCTTGGACACATCCTCACTCCTAATCCTCAACTGATGATAGCCAGAACGCAAATCAATCTTAGAAAAGACCGATGCATTCTGTAGCTGGTCAAACAAATCATCAATCCGAGGTAAGGGATACCTGTTCTTTACCGTCACCTGGTTTAGCTTTCTATAATCAATGCATACCGAAGTGACCCATCCTTCTTCTTTACAAATAAGACAGGTGCGCCCCAAGGGGAAACGCTAGGGCGAATAAATCCCTTATCTAACAAATCCTGCAACTGCTTCCTTAACTCAGCTAATTCCGCAGGTGCCATCCGATAAGGTGCCTTCGAGATAGGAGAGATGCCTGGAAGCAACTCTAGAGTGAACTCTATCTCTCTAGCTGGTGGCAATCCAGATAAATCATCAGGAAAGACATCTGGATACTCCTGCACTACATCTATCTCGGCAAGAGTAAGTGACTCATCAGCCTTGGGTATTAAAACCACACTGGCAAGAAAAGCGTCACAACCCTTGTTCACCATTCTCATTGCCCTCATGGCCGAGATGACAACTTTCCTGCTAAGTTCCTCGGCAAAGGATGAGAAAATTCATCCTCACCAGGAATGCGGAAAACAATCTTCTTCCCACGACAATCTACCAAAGCATAGTGCTCCTCTAGCCAATCCAGACCAAGAATAGCATCATAGTCCTTCATCTTAAGCAAGAAGAAACACCCTTCTAGGACTCTATCCTCAATGCACACCGGTAAAGACGGAATACACTTCCTAGTCGATACCGTACCCGCAGGTGTATGCACAGACAAAGGACTTCTAAATCCTCAGACTCTAACCCTGACTCTAAAGCTAACTGCCTAGCAAAACGCTCGGAATGAACGAGTGAGTAGCACCCGTATCGAACAAAACCCGAGCATGCACACCTAAGAACAAAACTGTACCTTCGGTGACATGATCTGCCTGCTCGGCATCCTCACGAGCTAACGCAAACACTCGAGCTGGGGCTCGAGGTCTCCCTGGTCGTCCTGTCGCTGGCGCTGCTGCTGCTGCCGCTACTGGGGCTGGCCCCCGCTGGGCTCCCTGCTGAAGCCTCGGACAATCCTTAATCTTATGATCATTGCTCCCGCACTTTAAGCACTTTCCTGCTACCAGCCAACATTCCGAACCGCCATGTGCCCTCCCGCAATGAGGACACTCCTTCTTACCACTAGGGGACGTTGAGAGGATACCTGACCACTGCCTGATGCCACAGGACGCTGCGGTGACTGGAAAGTCGCCTTCTTCCTCTCCTGCCTCTGGAAAGGAGCTGCTGGCCTCTTTTGAGAAGCCTTCTTCTCCTCCAGGTACTGCTCCATCTCCCCTTCCTGACGACATGCCGCGCTGAGCGCCTGCTCGAGAGTACGATGGTCGAAAGCCACCAATCCTCGTCCTCAGTGATGGTTTCAGACCCATCACGAATTTCTTCGCCTTCCTGCGCTCATCAGCTACAATATGAGGGGCATACTTTGATAGCTCGGCAAACCTGGCCTCGTACTCCAGCACCGTCATGGAGCCCTGAGTCAACGAGAGGAACTCCTGCTCCATCTTGTCCTGGATGTGCTCCGGAACAAACTTGGCTCGGAAAAGCCTCACGAACTCATCCCATCCGACTTCCATGGCACCATCCTCGAACCGGGTACGTAACAACGAGGACCACCATACATCGGCTCGCTCCTGCCAAAATCATCCATGAGACTAACCAACCTAATTTATACTTAAAGTAATAACCAATAGCTTAGATTACACATACCTGTAGCATATAGGTGGCTAAAGTGACCTTGTCGTCTTCAGCGCACCTAATGGCCCGGAAGATCTTCTCAATCTCCCTCATCCAGTTCTCAGCTAATAATGGATCGCTCTCCCCCTTAAAAGAAGTGGCGACATCCTCTTGAACCTTTCCATGATGGAGGGTCCACCATGGTCAGCCTGGGGAACTGGTACCTGAGCCTGCTACAACAAGCAACGAAATTAACACATATATCATAACAATCATGCATTTAAAATACAGACTACTTTATCTTATTATTCTAACCTGAGCCTCCAACTGGGCCTGGAGTGCAGCCTGAGTGTGGGCCTGCGTTTGCATGGCCTGCACCAAACCCTGCATGAATACTCCATAGTCTACTGGTGGCGGTGGAGGAAGTACAGGACCCTGGGGTGCAGGGGCCTGCTGCTCACCCTGATCCTCAGCCGAGACTCATCTCTCCTCTGCTCGCCATCACGAGCAGGAACACCACGCCTACCACGCGAAGCCATATCCTGTAAAGCAGATTAATCACCATTTAGAACTA
This sequence comes from Colocasia esculenta, assembly GCA_014218235.1. Classification (NCBI taxonomy): domain Eukaryota; kingdom Viridiplantae; phylum Streptophyta; class Magnoliopsida; order Alismatales; family Araceae; genus Colocasia; species Colocasia esculenta. Next base: position 26,611,368 of record CM024757.1, on the reverse strand, counting down.
AACTATCTAAATTCTAACTAATTACTTATCTATGTGGACAATCTACACTGACTTAGTATACAATGAAGATGATGGTATATGCATATTTATGTACAATTTCAGCCTGATTCTCTGATACCAATCTGTAACGACCCTCTCATATCGGTACGGTTCCACCAACCCACGTCGATATAAAAGGTATCACTACAGTGGGACATTTACCCAACACTAGTACGATAGGCTGAAACATACACAATATATTATATCTCATGACAGCGGAATTTAAAGAACTGAAAAGAAATTTTATTCCATCATCCACATTCTATCCACAGTCCGTATAGAAGGAAAGAGAGCCACTATTCATAACTGAAATATAACAAATACATTGTCCACATGAGACTACGCAGAGTCTTTATTACATACTATGAATAATGGAAAAGTACAATGCTAACTCCACAACACTCTCTCCTACTCTCGCTCCGAGTCGCTCCTAACGATCTCCTCGGAAGAAGTAGAAACGTCTGCACCTGTACGCCGAAGCAAGAATGAGTTCAAAAGAACTCAACAAGTAACACCAGCACACTAAACATACATGCATCAAGTAATATCCATACTCTTAAGCTACATCATTTACACATAATGCATGGAAGTGACAATTTTTCAAATAAAAGTCTATTCATGATTTCTACACATTTTCACAGAGGATTTGTTTTTTATACAATAAGCAATCCTATCACATGCTTTCTACACTTTTCACTATACTAAACTGATTTCATTCATAAGCCACATGTTGGTCATTTTACACAATATTTACACATTTCATAACAATTAATTTAACATGAATTCTAAGGCAATTGTACACATAGATAACATATTCATATTAGTGAAAAGCTCGCTGTTTTACTACTATCATGTCACATTCATAAGAACTTATCATTTTGCATGCTTTCATAAGAATTTTATGAACACATATTCACTTACACAGGTTCACAATTTACACATTTTCACTTTCACTTAAACACAATTTCACTTTCACTTAATGCCGTGACACATAGCCCAACCACTTTAGAAGGACACACACTGATCACATCACATATCAATCACCTAGGCATTCCAGTGATCAATCTTAGTTACTGCGCAGAACCGGGAGAAGCACTCTCCACCCTAACCAGCGATACTTGTTCGCCTCCAGGATTTAATCCCAATGCCCATGGGACATCACACACTTTGAACTTTCCGTGGGGACTTTACCACACAGTTCCACAGCCCTCTAAGGTAGCAGTGTCACACATTGGCACATTAATACATTTTCTCATTTCAACACATTCTAAACATAATAATCACACATTCATCTCATGTTCACACATTTACATTCTTCAGTATTACCTAGCATGGTACTACTGTTTTCATTATTAATCAGATTTTTACAACAATCCTACTCATGCTGAAATTTTTGCATAATTAAACATTATCATATTAGCATGTATTATCCACTAATACTTAACATAAAACAAGTTTATATAGCTACTGTCATCTGTTTAGTACAGAAATTTAACCAGAAATTCATCACAGTTTAACTATCATGCATACCAAAATTTGCATTTTTCTGAGTTACACATATTTTCTGAAAATTCTAACAGTGATGATATCACTGTAAAAATAGTCAAACTGATACAATTTTTCATTATTCGGATTCACAATTTATTTCATACATGAATACTGACAGTACAAATTTTATCACAAATTTCAGGAATTTAACTAGTTTCGCAAGAATTCTTATCCTTTTATGCATTGAATAGACATGTTAACTATTTTTCAGTCCAGAAAATTTAATAAACTGTACAGATATTATAAATTGCTCAAATTTTTATATCATGTATCAGATCTTATGAGCAATGTACAAAAATTTATGACAGTTAATTTCTACACATATTTCATAAACGACATTTTCCAAGATTAACATTCTATTGGTAACACATTCCAAAAATTCTAATAATTAGTGAACATTACAAAAATGCACAAAAACTCACAGTACACTGAACATATATATTTACATATTATATAAAATTTTACCGTATATCCTCATGCGGAAAAACTCGAAAATTAGTTCATATAAGGACAGACTTGCTCACTGTTGCAGTCTGAAGAACTCGACGGCAAGGGGTGGCCGTCTATAGGTTAACGGCATTAGATGATGCCGCCAACACATGATATTAGCGCAAGGATCTTGCCGTTAATATCTTGTCTGCAGAACACAGACTGAAAGCCAATAATCACTTGAAAAGGGGGTTCCAGGACACGAGAAAAATCTGAGAAAATCCTGGGACATACTAGACACATGTAGGGTTAATGTGTATGGGTTACTTGCCTTTTGTAAAATCTACCGACGACGATTTAAGCCGGAGCCCTCCTCGGCCTGTGCCAAAGAGCCTCCAAATCCCTCCTTCTTCGGATCTTCTGTTGATCTTCACAGCACACCAGCGTGGGGAGTCGTTCCGGATGTTCAAGTCGTCACCAGTTGATGTAGATCGCCAGACGAAGCCTCCCGAAGCCGGATCTTTCAGTTCAAGTTAGGGTTTTTGCTTAGAGAAGATAGGTTTTTTTGACCCAGAGCCAAAGGGATGGATCTGGCCGAAATTTGGATATTATAAAGGGTTGGGGGTCGGATCGGTTAAGGGCAAGTCTCAGAGCCGTTGGGAAGGTTTCCAAACACAAGAGCCAATTTCCGGAGGCGTATTCTTCGGTCTGAAAACGTAACAGATCTGGGATATTGGCGTCCATATCCATGGTCGCCTATCCAAAATTGGCGTCCATCGATACTGCCGCCTACCCCTGGTCAGCGTCAGCCGATGTGGACGCCGACTGGCCGACAAAACTCATTTTAATTAAGCAGAATTTATAATACTACACACTAAAATATATATACATATATACTAAATACACTATGTACATTTCATAATACTCATTCATACAATTTGTATACATAAATACTTATACATAATAATCTATACATCAATAGTGTATACTTATACGCACATACATATATTTAAACAAACAAGGTGAAAATCAGGGCCTTACAGAAAGACAATATACAAGAGCGATAGCAGAAGCTACTCAAGCCATTGAAAACTCCAGTGAGCTTCACATTTCAAAAAGCTAGAATTCACAAGCCTCTTGCAAGCCAGTGAAAGAGCTTCCATTTCAGCAGAAATTCTTTGAAGCCTCTGAGTCTCTTAGAAGTCTTGTGTTCGGGTGGCAATTGTACTGCCTACTTTTTTGATCCACCCTTCTCATTTAGATAGGATTTGAGTCTTATTTCTGATCCATCAAAGTCCTCTGAATTCGGTGTGTTTGTGCTCATCCTTGAGGTACACATACAATTGTCTTACTATCTATTTGTTGTGTAATTTCTGCAGAAGTCTGTTTCTGCATTTCCCCTCTTGTGTAGGGAACCTTGTGAAGGCAATTTTGTTTACCCCTGTTTAGGGAAGACTTGCTAGGGTGCAAGTGGGAGTGTAATTCCTCTCAAGGGTGAGAGAATGCCAATTTATTGGCAGATGAGTGAAATCTCAAGTGGTTGACTTGAGGACTGGACGTAGGACTTCCATATATAGGAAGGGTCGAACCAGGATAAATCTCTGTGCATTTCTGTGTGATTGTTTCCGCCCCCTGTTTCACTTGAATCACACACACCACACTAAGTTCTAACAAATTTATTTAGTGTTGTTCATTTTAGAAGAAAATTTAAAATCAAAGAAGTCCTATTCACCCCCCCTCTAGGACATTCTTAGTGCCATTTCGATCCAACACATCATGTGTCCCACGTGGCACATCTCCCCCTTGTGCCCCACGTGGCACATTTCCCTCCTATGCCCCACATGGCACATCTCCTTCTCACGCCCCACGCGACGCACACACCTTTCTTTTTGGCCCCTCGCGGCCCTCTTTTCCCTTCTTCTCCTCTGAACCATCCAGATTCTTTTACTGGGCACCGCGCCCCTCTTTTTCCACTCCCTTCGGAACCACCGGAGTCTCCAAAGTCTTTCCGCCATTCTCTCCTTTCCCTGTTCAATCAGGTCATGCGACCTTTCTCTCACTATTTTCGGGGTTTTAGTCCCCACTTATCTTTTTAATTTTGAGTAATTTTGTATATTCTTCAAAGCCCCTAAATCTCTCCCCAACGCAGAGCATTCGTCCTCCTTTTACCCTCCAAACTCTTATTTTGAAAAGCTATTATATTGCTTATTAGTGTAAAAATCCATAAAAGATGAATTAAATATTATCATGCTATCGCAGCATTTTCGTTTGAGAACTTCGCGCCAGGTCCAAAGTTCTATCCCCGGTCATTAAGGTTTGCCCTTGGCATAGGCACCTTTAACACACTTCACGACACCCTAAGCCGATTGCTTTGGAAGGCACCGTCACTATCATGGCTATACCTGAAGGCACGAAAGTCTGTTTCTTTTCTCATTCGGCCGCCGAAATGGAAAGTAAGGTAATCTGGGTAAGGCAACCAACCTAAAGCACTCCCTGATGAGAGGATGTCTAAGAGGGGCAATCAAGCAATGACCAATGAACGTCAAAGTCAAATGCATGTCAAGCGGCAAAGTCCCCGCAGGATTCAAATGAACCTGGTCGTATGCATGCAAAATCAAATCAATCAACATATAACAGGGCATGGCAAAGAGTGGCAAAGTCCCCACGGGTTTCAAAATGAACCTGGTCGTACGCATGTCCCTACAAATAAATGGTACATCATCAATTCCAAAGCCCCATATTTAATGAAACGAATCTTCTTCTGATGTGCCAAGGAAGGAAGTCAACTCAACTCTTCAACACCATATCAAGCTTATCTTCAAATTCTCTTCCCTTCTCCCTGCCAGACCTAGTCGCCTTTTTAGGTATGACTTTGATAGTGACACCATTAACCAGGTGCAATTGGCCGTTGGACACCACTTTAAATGCACGTCTTACTCTGGGCACTCTTTAATGAAACGGGAGGTAACGAAGACCCCTCGCCAGTCAGTTTTCATAACTTTAATGCTGCCATGGCATGACAATATTTCCAAAATCAACAAAAAAACTAATAAAATGAATATTTCCAAAATCCCCAAGAAAGATGAATATTTCCACACACAAAAATCAAATATTTTTCAAAATCCCATAAAAATTCAAATACTTTTCAAAATCCCACAAAATCAATTTTTTTCAAAATCCCATAAAATTTGTTGTGATTTTTATGTTATGTAGCAAAGTTTAAATATCAGGACACACTTAACATAATATATATCTGGGTCCCTCCTATCTCTGGAACTGCAGACTTAGAGGAATTACATTCTCACCTGATCTACGATTTAACTCCCCATTAATACGATGAAGCGTTACCTTGAGGAATGTGGACCGTTGATAAATTCTCCTCATAATTGGGGGTGTAACTTCCAGGAAATGACATCTCACTACTAAAAACTTACCTATAAAGGTATAAAATAATTGTGACTTTTATTTTAAACTTTGAAAGGTAAAATTTTTTTTTGCCTTCTATTCATATTAAATCTTCTCTATTAAAGGCACAATATAAACTGGGTCTTATAAAGTCTAATAAATAGAAGACAGTAACGAGATTGTGCCTTTTATTTATTAAATTAAAAAAAATATCTAACCCTCCGAAAACTTAATATAAATAAATTTCAAAAAAATCAAATAACTTTTTCCCTTTTTCCCACCCTAATAGCCCCCACCTAGGGGTGTCAACTGGGCCAGGCCGGCCGAAGGCCTGGTGGCCCAGCCCAGTCTAACATGGACTTGGGCCATATTTTTTATCTTTTTTTAAAATTGAGCCCGGCCGGCCCGGTCTAAGACTGGGCTGATTTCGGGCTTCAACCGGCCCGGCCCGGGCTGCCCGCCGGCCCGATTTTCAGCACCCCCGCTCCCTCGCCATGTCCGCGTCACCCCTCTTCGTGTTGCATTTGATGCCGTTGCACTGCCTGTTGCTGCAGCTGTCGCGACTGTGCACCTGCGCACCTGCTCTGCAGCTGCAGCCACCTGCCGCCTGCTGCACCTACGGCCGCCGTTGCTGTGCACATGTTGCCGCCGCTGCTGTGCTGTGGCGAACCCGAGCCTCGCTCCTCGCGCCCCCGAGCCTCGCTCCCCAGTACCCGCGCCTTCGTCCCCCGCAGTTGCCCCGCGCCTCGCTCCCCGCGCCCCCGAGCCTCGCTCCCCGTGCCTTCGCCCCGCCTCGCTCCCCACGCCTTCGCCCCCCGCAGCTGCCCTGCGCCTCGCTCCCCGGCCCCGGCACTTTCGCACGCCGCTCGCCCCGCGCCCACGCACAGCTCCCCCCAAGCCGGCCGGGCCTTAAAAACTCACCCCGGGCTAGGCCTATTCTTAAAAATCGGGTTTTTCTATGGGCCTGGGCCGGGCCTTAAAAACTCACCCCGGACTGGACCTATTTCTTAAAAATCGGGTTTTTCTTTGGGTCTGGACCGGGCCTGGGCCTATTATCTAGAAACCGGACTAGACCTGGGTCAGACCAGGTCCGATCCAGACCCGGCCATTGACACCCCTACCCCCAACCCGAGCGCCTTTAGTTTATCTTTTTCCCACGGAGAAGTAGCAACAGGCCGGCGCCGACTCCACCAAGCACAGCCAAGCAGCAGCCTCCTGCGCAAGGCCGCTCCACTGAAGCAGCAGTATTGTAGGTACATTTTTGTTTTTCTTAAAACTCCTCCCCCTCCCCGCGTTCACATCATGGTTTGGCGTACCGACCGGATCGACCGTACCGCATTCTCCGTGGTACGGTACGTATCGAACCGTACCGTACCGCTGAGATACGGTAGAAAATCGACATGTTGTGTTGAAACTCATTCTCCTCTTATAAACCCATTCAAATAATGTCCATTCGTGTTGAAATTTTAGCTATAAGCTAATGTAATAGTTTTACAAATTATGGCCATTTTAGTTTAATTTTTAGAATTTATTTTACACTGGGTGAAAAATCATCCGAAAAATAGGTGCATCGACTTAATATCGAAATCCGTACATCAACAATTTCGGATATTTACATTTTTGATATCATCATATTTTTTTGAAAAGTATAGTGTTATCAAAATTCATTTTCGTTACAATTTTTGGTGTCGCCCCGTCGGAGCGCGCACTTCTGAGTATGACATTGAACTATCATTTATTAATGTTAATTATTCTCATATATTAATAAAATTACTATAATTTGTATCATATATTAATTAGTTTATGTTTGAAATGTTATCTCAATTAGACACTAATTAGACCACTTAAGTGCACATAGAGTTTGTCGCGGTACGACGAACTCTCTGTGCGCGTACTTCAACGGGACGACATTTGGTCTCAAAAATAAAGTCAAATATGAAGTCATCATAATTACTATAAAAAAGTACTAATTATAAAATATAAATATCATGAGTTATTGATGCATAGATGTCGAGATTAGACCGACCTAATGATTTTTGGGACAGTTTTTATTTGACAAAAAATTAATTTAAAAAATTACACTAAAATTACTATAATTTGTATCATCTAGTAATTAGATTGTGTTTGAAATTTTATCTCAATTAGACACAATTAGATCTCTTAAATGTTTAGATTAATTCGATCAATGATTTTTGAGACAAATTTTACTTGATGAAAAATTATTTTAAAAAATTAAACTAAAATTATTACAATTTGTATCATCTCTTAATTAGCTTATGTGTAAAATTTCATCTCAATTAGATACCATATGGATCCCTTAAATACACTAGATGTAAGAGTGAAAGTTAAAAAAAAAAAAAAAAAGCCTGCCACGGACCGGACCGTACCGGTCTGTGGCAAACCGAGGCGTGCCGGCCCGGCACGCCCGGGTCACCCCATTGGGGTGACCCGACCGTGCCATGGCTCGTAAAAGCCATGGCACGGTACGGTTCGCCCGTGCCGCCCCGGTTCGGGCGGCACGGGCGAACCATGGTTCACATACGTCCTCCTCTCCTCCCGCGAAGCAACAACGCAGGCATGCATAGGTATTTTCTCTCTTTTTTTTCTTAAACTCCCCCCACCCCACCGAACTAGTAGCGTCCTGCGTAGGTAGTTTTTTGTTTTTTCTCTTAAACTCCCCCCCTTCCCGTTCACATCGTCCTCCCCCCCCCCCCCCCCCCCCCCCCCCCCCCCACATCCGTTCTATGAAGTTGACCCCCTCCCCCACCTTCCACTGAAGCAACAACAATGCAATTTTTTTTCCCCCTGAACTCCTCCCCCCCCCCCTTCACATCTGATATATAAAAATAATAGAGTTGGTAGAAGAAAACAAGTTTAATAAAATTGTGATATTTTGCACCAACATGTAATCTGATTTGTGGAAAGAATCTTTTTAATTAATGAGAGCTATAGGTTCATCACTTGTATAAATGAAATTATTATGATAACACAAATTTTCACTATTTAAAAGAGACATTTAACACTACTTAGAAATATTTATAAATATTTTGAGAAAATGATATTATTGGGTTTAGAAATTTCTCTTATCTTGATATATGCTTGTTAGTTGTAGAATCCATGTTTAACTTATCATAAATGATTGTGAAATCTAGATATGTCATCACAAATTTTTATTAATATCAATTAAAATTGTGATTCATTATTTTTAGGTTATTGGCAATATTGTAACATTGTGGTTATCTTCTAATTGAAAGCCAAGTTGATATTATTATAATCTTGCAAAGGTATGTGATCTAGCAGGCTTGGGTGGTGGCTCACTTTATAATTAAATTTGATATATGTGATCCAGCAGACCTGAGTGGTGGCTCATTTCATAATTAAATTTGATATATGTGATAAGTTAAATAGACTAATTGGCTACAATGCTATTGAATTTGCACATTTTTTAGGTAGTATGACTTGCAATGGTGATTTGTTGCCTATTGATGTATTTGATTGGAGATACATGCAATAACAAAATATTAATGAATGTTTAGAATTAGTGAGGGTAAGTAATAATCTAACTTATATTATATTTTCATAATAATTTCTTTATCGATAACTAACATTTATTATTTATTTTGTAGACAAAATATAAATTTGAGGATCGTCATGAGAATTATGTGGTTGCATCACTCTCTAAAAAGTGGAAATATTACAAGGAAAAATTAAAGAAAGTTTATTTCAATCCAGATAAAGATAATCCATGCCCACAACAATTTATAGTTGAGGAACAATGGAAGAATTTAGTCCAACATTGAAAAGGTGATACTGCAAAGATAAAAAAAAAAATTGAATTAAATGTGTTATGAAATGTTTGGAGTTGTTTTACCATAACTAATATGCTTTTGATAATGTATAAAGAAAATATCATATCAATAAGAGAAATCGTGCAAAATAGCAGATGATTCTATGACTGGATCAAAGAGCATTGCCATCCGATAACATGATTATGTAAATCTTAACTTAGTCCTTATAATCATTTATATATGTCTACTTTATGTTATAATATCTTTATATGGATGTATAGTTATACTAATTTGATATTTTTTATGACTGAAAGCAGAGAAAATAGGACAAAAAATGTCATTCATCCATATATTTAAAATGATGTACACAAAGAAGACTAGAATTTAAAATTAGAAAAACAATGAGATCTCATCTTAACTTCCTCATAACTATTCATAACTACACTTGTAACTGCTAACAGTTACACCACATCGCAGAGAGAGTAGCTTATAAAAGTCCAAAAATCCTTCGTACACAGGTAAGCGATTCTGAGATAGAAACTAGTAGCTAGTAAAGAGAGATTTCATCATCTCTCTACCATATTCTGACTTAAGCTTCAGATAATTTTTCTTAAAAAACCACTCCCAATAGACATGATTGTCTTCTATCTTATAAGCTACCTCGTTATAGGAGATTTCACAGGCAAGCGAAGATCGCCCTCTTCGCATATATACTTCAATATTACTCCTCTCTTCATTTCCCTGTACATCACTCCAATGTATACAGATATTGGCACCAAGCCTTCGTTAGATCCACCAGATGCTCCCAAAACCAGTGCTCTTTGTACTTAATTCTCTTTGTTGGTTTAAAAGCAATCCTGCATAGATAATGTGTACATACATATGAAATAGAAGGTTTCTCCCTCAATAAGTTTTACCTCCTCCTCCTCCTTCTCCTCCTCCTCCTCATCATCATCATCATCTCATCATCATCATCATCATCATCTTCTTCTTCTTCTTCTTCTTCTTATGTAATTAGTTCTCTAGTATTATGTTGTATAATTAAACATATGTATTAGCTACAGTGTTAAATCATTGGAGACTTCGACTGAGATAAGAAAGAAATACGCAAAACCTAGTTGACAATAATAAGTAATACTTGGCGCCCAGGGGTCGGGCCAGGGTGCACCCGCATTGGACATCCAGGCGTCCAACAGCACCTCGGCAACGTCCTGACCCAACTCTCGAACAAATCATTTATCCGGACGCACGAATATAAAGCATTTCCCGACAATAATAAGGAATGTAGAGGGAGTTAGCTATCCTATCAGACGTCAACTTGAGCATGGAGCCCTGACGACCACCCACTATCATTTCATAACCATTTCTGTCCCATCAGTTCCGTGCCAGCTGTTGACTCATGGAAGGCGTCCTCCGCCAACCTGGGGCCCAACGAAAGGGCCTCACCACTTGCGACGACACCAACTTGGTTCTTCCTTTGTCTCAACACGAACAAGATCTTATCCGCATGAAGGCCATCAATACCTATGATCCGCGCATATATGTGGTACAAAATTAATACTGAAATTTATACGTATAGCGTCATTGTGTTTATGTGAACACATTGAATACAGATATATGAGTCTTTTTCCCCACCACTAATACAGTTTAATTTGTGATAATAGTATTTAAAGCGTGATTTAATATTGTGTCGGTGGGGTGCTCTCCCCCATTGAGGGAGGAGGGTACACTCTCATAGCTCGCAGATTTTGTGGATCAATTCTAATAAAAATAATAATTAATAATAATCTTTTATGTATATCAAAAAGAAATTAAGAATTCAATTTTTATCAGTAATAAATTTAAAAAAAAATTAAAAATTATAAGACAAATTAATTAGAGGTCTCTGACTGTAATAGGAAGGTCCTTACTATAACAAGACTAAACGTATACTGTAACAAGTGATAATACTTATTATAATGAGTTACAGCTCTGTTACGGACTAACAAATAAGTTAAAAATCTGATAGAGACTCCTAATTAATTTGCCTAAAATTTATCAAGAATTCAACTTCTACTTAACGATGTAATAGATTAATATTTTTAATAAAAAACACTTGTAAAAAAATGTGATAAAAATGTGATAAATAAATGGCAGATCATGACAGTTGGGAATCCTCATGTCTCTCAAATAAGCAAGGAATACAATGAAAATAGATCATCAGCGCTTCTAATTTGGAAATTCTACTAGTAATATTTGAGATTGCGAATACTACTACGGGTGAATATCTTCTATTGGTGAAAATTCTATTTATGGGTGAATACTATTATACCATGAGGTAACGATCAGTATATTAATTTATTGTGATTGATCTATTATATAATTTGTATTATAACGTAATAAAGAGCACTCTTAATTAGCACCGTAACCTCGTGACTTCCCTTAGTCTGTACTTGATACTAACTATATATACCCTTCTCCATCCATTTTGCATATGAAATTGCCATGTCTTTATTGGACATATTCTAGCGTGCAAGTTACACAAACGACTCTATAATTAATTGACAGATAATTTTAAAAAAAAGTAAAGAATTTTCTTCTTTAAAACCAAAAGGAGAAAAGAAAGGATTCTATATATCTCCATCCTATACCAAGATCTTACGTCCATATATCCGCCAGTCGCCAGATTCCTCGAGTTTAGGCCGGCAGCCTCTTTTTATTAAGAATGAAACAAAAGCCTCAATCATTATATGCAATGAGGATATTCATGCGTGGCACTTCCCCCATCCATGCGTATCTTCCAGGGTATAAAGTATTAGAGCACAGCCCACTTTGTTTTCTCATCATATCCTATGTACTTCATCTAATCTAATTTGTCGTTCTTTCATATGTGTTATCTAATTTCTCTATATTTTTAAATATTATAAGAAGAAAAAAAATTTTATCAACAATTATATATCAGTGGCTCAAAATAGTCACTATCAAATATATCATATGTCATCGGCTACTTAGAGTCATTGACGTATATTTAATATTTGTCAACGGTTAGTAGAAGCCGTTGAGATATGTTTTACATTTGTCAGCGATTCTATATAATTATTGACATATACTTAACATTTGTCAGTGGCTCCATATAATCATTTAACATATGTTTAGCGTTTGTTAATAACTATCGAAGTAGTTGACAAAAGTTAATCATATACCAACGGCTCTATCTAGTCATTGACATATATTTAACATTTGTCAACAACTTTATGAAGTCGTTGATATAAAATTAATTTTTGTCAACGACTATAAATAGTCATTGACAAATATTAAACATATGTCAACGACTTCACTTAACCGTTGACATATACTGGGAAAAATTGGCGAGCAAACTCCCGCTGTTTGATCACTTTTCATTAACAAAAATTCTAAAAGACCCCGCCCTCGCCCCCTGAGTCTAATGACAAGGTGATCAGTGGCCACCTCTTCGACTTCCTCTTCGTCGGGCAAGATGTCTCCCTCCCTCCTCTGGGCCATCTCCCTACTCGAATCCACCTGCCGAAAGTGCTCGCCCAGGTCCACGCGGAGGTCGCCTCCCTCTGGCGCCCCTCAGAGAACAGGACCCCAAGGCTGCGGATCACGATGAAGATGTTGAGGGAGATGAAGTACACGAAGGCGTGGCGAGGGAGGTGATCCGGTTCCGATTCATCGCCATGTTAGTGTCCCTGGTGGATTTAAGACGACACATAATGGGTGGAGAAGCTTCATAATTTTTTTGGTTCAAAATATATTTTTTTCGACAACTCTTCTGTCATATGTCAGCAGCTAGTTGCATCTGCTGATATATCCAATTTATGTAAGTAATTATAAATCGCTAATATATGTATCATATGTCGTGTGTGTGTGTTCTTCATTTTTTATCAGCGATTATGAGCCACTGACATTTGTGTTTTTCCTTATAGTGAAATATGTCCTTCAAATAAATGCAATTCTAAAATGAGCGCGATGCGAGCACTCAAGGAGTAATTTAGTCGTTAAGACTCTTTGGCAATATTTTAGTGAGCTAAGTTCGAATTTTGTCCTCAGATGACCTATCAAAAAGAAAGAGCACCAAACATACCGAAGCGAGTTATATTAGCAATAGATAATTCGTTTGTATAAGGTTATTAACAATATTTGGATTACGAGGAGATATTAACAATTATGAGATATTACAAGGATTGGAAGATAGGAATTTCACATTTTGAAGAGAGAAGCCGACAAGAAGTGCATAGAAAAATCATGGTCAATAAAAAGTAAACACCACCTGGGTTAGAATAATGCTCATGACTAGAATGATTTGAGAAGGACTAGGTTAGCAAGGCGCTAATACACCTTAATGAGACAAATGCTTCAACAAATTGCTTACAAGGGACACTACCAAACCATAAGTAAACAAGGTGATCCCTATTGTTGAAGCTTATGCATGGTCCACTTCTTGGGATGATTTGGATGATCTCTGACCATTGGATTAGGATCTGATGGAGGTTAAGGGTCCCTGATGTAACAAAGAGTTCTGAAAGGCCTTTAAACCAAACCGTACTGGGAGTGGGAGCAACTGGCTTTGTGTTCCCAGAATCTGAGACTCCTATCTTAAGGAAATAAAAAATTATGATTTTTTTACATAAATATCCTCATAAATATGAGTTATGTCAAATATACTCTTCACTCTTATATATTAGCAAAAATATCATCCAAATCTCATTAAGTTACTTTTTATACCCCTACCTTCATTCTATAGATTTGACTTTGGTTATAGTCGAATTAAGTTGACAATGACTAACCTATCCCCACTCCTCTCTCTCTCTCTACCGCTAGGAGGAAGCACCAGGATTCCTTTCAATCCTCTCTCTCTCCACAATCGCCTCCCTATACTGCCATTGCTATTGTTGCTAGCTGCTATTTGCGAGCTCCATCTTACTACTGCTTTGTTGTCCGCTTCTCTTTCTTCCATACCCCCTTCGCAACTTCTCCCCTCCACACAACGGCGCAACAATCGGCAAGTGCACTGTCGCCTCCCAGAAATGTCGCCGCCGCAGTACCAAGACGCAACAGATTAAGATCTTGAGGAGCATGTTAGCAAGGTAGAGGGGGTGGGCTAAGCACAATGGCGAGGTGCTGGAGTGTCACGCTCTGACATTTAGCAGCGGAAAATAAACGTCGAGAGTGTGAGCGATATAAGTGTGCGTGTCACAGTCGAGTAATTCAGAGTAGCAACTAAATATAACACAAGACGTGAGACAATAAGATTGCCAACCAAATAATCTTTATTTAATTTCCATTCAACTAATTTAAAACCTTACATCATCAGAGCAAATAACAGGGCCCAATATTGTATCTCAAGTACATGTGGCATCAAGAAATAAACCTAACTATTACAGACTCTTTCAACTCTAATCATCTTGCTGACTAGCTATAATGACAGGTACAATTGAGCAGCTCATCACTCGTCCCCCCGGTCCCATCATTCCTAATTCCACATAATCATCACTTGAAAATATTAAGGAAAGCAGGTGTAGTGCACTAGCGCCCAGTAGGATTTACATCTCATGGTGTGGGCATGCTTTACGTAATAACATGTTAACAGTGGCAATACTATCATGTAATACTCATGACCACAACTACGGTAACAATTCAAGCTATAACATGTACGAAAACGGTTCAGTAAACAAATCAGATGATGATTCTCATGTGGCAAGAAACGATTATCAATGAGATAGAAGACATTATGATCACTTGACATAGAGAGGAGATTTATAGCATGTAGTATGTACAATGGATATCTTAAGTTGAATTCCGTAGAATTCCAATGGACAATGACATATAGGGTTCATTAATGATGACATGTACAATAGATTTGGCCATTTCACATATAACAGTTCAATCAATCAATCAATCATTCAATAACAGTGTGAAAATTACCCCGATCAATCTTGCAGTCAATTAGGTATTGCCAGACACCTCAATGGATCATATACTCTCTCGATTTATAAGTATTTTGGGTGCTCCTCCCAGGACCAGACTGGGCCCTATTTGCACAGGCATAGTTGTGAACCAAAGTTCCAATAGTTTCTGATAATTTCATTCATTCATTTATGGCCAACATGATTTTCCAAGCAATGGACGATTATGAACTAGAGATCATGTCAATGATGATAGAGAACAAGGCAGGGGACATGATCTAGATTAATTTCGGCAGTATAACGGCTTAATCTCCTTAGTTCAATCTTTACATTTAATGGCTTGTTTTCAATGTTATCAAATCACTCTCACGAGAAGTAGATAAGAAGAGAAGTGCATTCTATCTTCTGAGTACTTCATTAGTACAACAACTCGGTCTCCATGAGAGAAATCCACGGAGTACGGAGATTTATGGAGGTCTTAAGAGAAAGGTCACTAGATTGCCGATACGGAATGACCGGCCGTGAGTTTCCAATCCCCCAAGAAAGGGCTGCCTATATGTGCAATGTGACGTGTAGAGCGTGTCTCAATCCACAATCCATCAGTTTGAAACAAAACAAAAGGCTTATAATAAACATGCATGACATGTATGCAATTCAATCTATCACATGGTGTTGTACTTTTAACATATACACATTTCAATTATGGAAAAGTCAGAATGTGGACATAGAATATATCAATCACATGATCACATGGTAGAATCAATCAATCATTACACTTAGAATAGCAGTTCATATTCTTACGATTTTCATGTAGGTTGATCACTTTAGGTCATTGACTAACTACATGACATGATATGACCTAAAGACATGCATATGTAGACTGAACAGCTCCTTAAAACAGTCTCGGGTAGGCCTTTAAATCACGACGGACACAATCGTCGCACTTAAAAGGGCTGTACACAGACAAATCACGGTTCTGTACAAAGTCACTAATTGCGACGAACTTCCTGTCACATTCAAATTGCGATAGGTCAAAGCGTCGCCTTTTATATGGGAAGCGATTGTCAGATCGATTATGGAATCAAAACGCGACGGTTATGGTCATTGCCTTCATGTCGCGACAGGCCGACATGGCGCGATTACCTTTGAATCGCGACGTATACCTACGTCGTGTTCAAGAGGGGACTTCAAATTCTAAAATTGTCAAAATGTATGAGTGGAAAATAATAAAATCGCGCACGTGGGTCTACATCACGTTCATGCATGACACTGAAAACCATGCAGCGCACAGTTTGAGGCTCCAGAACGGTCAAGTTGGAGTATAAATCGCGATGTAAGGAACGGTCGCCTTTTAGATGAACGCGACGATCTAGTACATCGCGTTCATGCAAAAAGGAACGCGACGTCTGGTGTCGTCGTGTTTCATGTTCTTGCCTGAAAATGCAGAAAACTACACAACGATGCATGCAACGCTTATATCTTCTGATCTAGGGCTCTGGGATAAAAGTGTGAACATGAAACTTGTTGGGAATAGAGTAGGAGAGAACTACAGCTTTGGTTTCACATGATTTGGCCTCGAGAAACGTGAGAAATGACTTGAACATGAAAGCTCTGGACATGCACGACTTTGACAAAAGCTTAACACTCGATGTATGCTCAATAAGAATTGGGGAAAATGCATGCACTTGAAAGTAGACTTGATGCACTACACATTGGTATATGGTTTGCTTAGATTTAGCCCAAGACACCTACCTTTGAGTAGATCTAAGAAGGGTGTTTGCACAGGTCGCAGTAGAGATCAGTTGGAGAAGAAGCTCTGATTCTCAGCCGATTTCCTCTCCTCCTGGTACCTAGCTCGCCTCCACATGACCCCAACACAATGGTAAACCTTCCCAACAAGTCTTATGACTTTATTTATATGTTTAGGTTTATTTCAAGCCCTAACAAGACTAGGAGTGTGGGTTGCGGTTTTGGCTTGGCCCCTTCTAAGTTTTGGGGATTCTTCTCCCATTTGGAGTAGCATGCCTTTAGAAAACATCCTCTCATGGCCAGGCACGTGTTGGGTTGCTATGTATGGCTAATTACCTTTGTTTTAGCCCTAATTTGCCCTTTCCTATTTTCTGTATAATTATGGGTACAAAGTTTGGGGTTTAATAACATTGGGTTTTATTCTTTGGCAATGAACTTGTCTTGGCCCAATATAATTCAAATGGTTGATTCCACTCTTGGGAGTCTAACTATGATTTTATCTTTATTTTTGTTTGAACATTTTTTATTCATTTATTATTTTCATACTTGGATTTGTTCATGGGTCATAAGTTGTCCATTGGTCCAATTCTTTTATGGGTTATCCCCACATATTGTTTGGAGTCCACCCATAAATTTATTATAATTTTGGACTCCGTTAAGTACATGTGATAATGATTTCCGCATTATTCCTTAATTATGATAATCAGTAGTAAAACGCCTTAAATTTGGACAATCAGATTTTTATTTACATGAATTTCTTTTATGGGTCATTAGGGGGTATTATTTAGAGTTGAGCTATGACTTTTATGGAATTTTCTAATACGTTCTTGTACGTACGATAATGGCACGTACGTTTTTGCTATTTCACTAATACTGAATTATCATTTTCAATTTATTTCTATTTTTTCAATTACTGAATTTCTGAGGTGTTACATGGAGAGTGCTAGAGAGGTGGAAGACAAGTTTGGATGGTATTTTAGGTATTTGAGGTAGTTTAACATTTTTATCACAAATGCCGTCGAATATTCTTCCCTTGATGGCAGGGAAACCAAGGGTATAAAAGTAACCTAATCAGATATTTCAATGATATTTTGATAATATATTAAAGTAAGAGATATATTTGACATAATTCATATTTACGAAGATATTTATGTAAAAAATCTAAAATTATTTAGTCTTTGTCCTGGCACATGGTACTTGTAATCAAAACCTCTCTCTTTTTTTAGTTATTTATTTTGTGCAAAGTCACTTACACATCTCTAATCACTTGATATCTTTAAATAGATCAAAAGAGTTACATATATTTTTTTTTTTTACAGCTAATTATTTATTTGAGAATATTTTTTATTTTTTTACTTTTTATAAAATTTAAGTTAAATCCGTCTGTCGCACAACTAAGAGAAGTGAATTCGACGCAAGAGAAGGTGGTAAACTATGGCTAGGCAGTGTGTTTTTGCATCAAAACCTAATCACTCTCCATCAAATAAATAAGAAGCGTATCACCCTCCATGAATAAACAAGGTTCAATAATTGGCATTAGAATAAGGCTCTCTGTTATAAGGTGCATGTGAGATTGAAAACATGAAGTGAGGGACTCGCAAGCTAATTTTGACCTAATTTTTTTTCTCTTTTTTTTTATTAGAGGTGTAAACGAGTCGAGTCGAGTATGGCTCTACTCGAACTCAGCTCACTCGTCTAAAATTGAATTCACACTCAACTCGTTACTCATCGAGCTTTTAAAATCTTGTTCGAACTCGACTCATTTAATTTTCCACGTATTCAAACTCGACTCGTTGAACAACTCATTTAACAAAAACGAGTTTGAGTTCAAATTTTAAATTGACTCAGTTTAAGAGTCACTACACTTAAACAAACTCAACTCGTTTACACATGAGCAACAAATTCCCTCAACACGGTTAAAATGAGTAAAAAACTCTAAAATAGTACAAAATTACATCAGACGAATATGAGCCCATTAAAAAAAGAGTTGGGGGAGGGTGCACTCTCTTGGATTGAGTCCCTGAGGACCGCCTTCGTTAAAAAAAAAAAGAGTTGAAAAAACTCAAATTATTATCATTTTTAAGTTCTCAAAATTGAGCCCAATCAGAGTCCAATATGAGCCCATGAGGCAAATGCCAGTGGGAGACATGGGCAACGCTTGCTACTAGGGACTCTATTTATAGAGGATTAAAACATCTAACAATATGTTGCCCAGTTGACAAGCCCAGAGGGGGGGGGGTGAATGGGTCTTTAAAAAATCTGTTTAGGTGACACCTGTACGTAAAAGTATACACAAAAACAATCTTCGATGTTGGTTAGTAATGGTTAGTATGAATAACAAACTCACAAAGAATCAATCACACAATGCAAGAATTATCTTGGTTTGGACCTCCTTTCCTTAGGAGTCCTACGTCCAGTCCCTGAGCAACAACTTAGGTTTTCACTAACTAGGGTACAGTCCCCCTATGGACACTACAACACCCAGCTCAGCTGGTCTTCTTCACACCAGAAGGGAATAAACACACCCTGGATACCTCACCAGGTCTTCCTTCACAACCGAAGGGAACAACACCCTGGATCCCACCAGGTCTTCCTTCACAACCGAAGGGAACAATACCCTGGATCCCACCAGGTCTTCCTTCACACACGAAGGGAAACACCACAAAGAGAATAGAATGAATTCAAACCCCTAGATCAAGCTTTTACAAGCCAGATCTGAAGCAACAAGCACTAAGAGCAAAAGATCTAAACAAGGCACACTCTCAGAACTACACTGGCTCTCTTAGAAATTCTATTACAGCAAAGAGAGCGAAGAGCTAAAGGTGATGAGGAATGAGATTCTTGGCTCTAGACTTCTTGCAGAAGGATTGAATGCTCGTATGCGAGATCTTGTTCTCCATTAGTTGTTCACATTCTTCTCTTCTATCTGTATTCATATCTTCTTTTGAAATACGGCCGTTGAAGTAACCGTTGTCTCTTAGATTGGTAGACGTTAGACTGCTTGACATTTGGAAGTTTCAACAATCTTTTATCCATTTGAGCATGCAAAGAGATAGGGTCTTCTGGCGTCTATATGGTCCAACGTTGTATGACAGAATGTCTTTAGGACCCTGCACACATTAAATGTTTGAACAGTAGACAGCTAGGCTGTCTCTTGTTGTCAGTAAACGTTGACGTGAGTATTCACCAAAATAGCAATGCCAAATAGCTTGCTCTAAAAGTTTGATAGAATATGCACAATAGAAAGGATATCATCTGCATGCATGCAGAGATACGTTATGTCTTTATTAAATGCACAGCAGTCAGATAGATAAGAGAAAACTTTAACTATTCAACGTTTTAAGAGATAAGATAAATGTCAAGTCGATATAAACCATAAAGTCGTAACCATAAAGTCGTGTCTATATGACTTATAAAATCGTTATGAATACTAACAAGTCATTATAGAGAGCAAATCGTTAAAGCAAGTTTATGTGTTCAATAAGGAAATCGTTATGAACACTTATCAAGTCGTTATGAGCTTTAAAGAAATCGTTGCTCAAAGCAAATCGTTATGAGTTCTAAAGAAATCGTTGTGCGAAGCAAATTGTTATGAGTTCTAAAGAATCGTTGCGCAAAGCAAATCGTTATGAGTTCTAAAGAATCGTTGCGCAAGAAAATCATTATGAGTTCTAAAGAAATCGTTGCGCGAAGCAATCGTTATGAGTTCTAAAGAAATATTGCACGAAGCAAATCGTTATGAATTCTAAAGAAATTGTTATGATAACTTACGAAATCGTTACGGGGAGCAAGTCGTTGCGAGTTCTAAAGAAATCATTATGATGACTTAAGAAATCGTTACGGTGAGCAAGTCATTGCGAGTTCTAAAGAAATCGTTATGATGACTTAAGAAATCGTTACGACGAGCAAGTCGTTGCGAATTCTAAAGAAATCGTTATGATAACTTAAGAAGTCGTTACGGCGAGCAAGTCGTTGCGAGTTCTAAAGAAATTGTTATGATGACTTAAGAAATTGTTACGGCGAGCAAGTCGTTGCGAATTCTAAAGAAATCGTTATGATAACTTAAGAAGTCGTTACAGCGAGCAAGTCGTTGCGAATTCTGAAGAAGTCGTTGCGATGACTTATAGAATCGTTGTGAGAACGATTTGTTTGAAATCAAACGATGTCATAGTAAAGAAGTCATTCAGACACTTAAGAAATCGTTATGAATTCAAATCGTTATAGCACTAAAGGAAGTCGTTGTGACTTTCAACAGAAGTCGATGTGAACTTAGAGAAATATGATCTTGACAAGATAAAGCTTCAGAAAGGTAATACTTACCAATATTGGCTTATTTGACCTCGGTGTATATCCTGTACTTAAGACTTATGAAGAATGTGTTAGAATTTTTGTTTGATTTTGTTAATCACCAAAATAAATATGTAATTAATTAAAATTACATGGGGACAGACTGAGCATCAATCTCCCTCCCCTTTTTGTGATGACAAAACTTAACAATAAGCATAAATAAAGAATCTGAATATTTGTAGAATGTATTTCAGATATGCTAAGTATTTTTCTCCCCTTAACAATAAGCATAAAAAATCTGAATATTGCGAATGTATTTCAGATATGTTAAGTTTTTCTCCCCCTTTTTGTCATTAAGCAAAAAAGAAGCTAGACAAAGAATGAAGAGAAAAGATAAGTAGAGACAAGCAAATGTAGTTTATTCATTCTGAAGAGGTACAGGTAAGTAATAAGCAGGAGATAAAAGAGAGACAAAATGAGAAATAATCTCCCAGGCCTGCTCTTCTTCCCTCTCAGAGTAAGTCTTAAGGGTCCAAGACCAACAGAATAATTGGGTCCCATAGAGGGAGCCATTCTTTTGAGGTGAAGGACCAACTGAGCTTCAAGGAATCAATGTACGGATCTCTGTCCAAGGAGTGCTTGAAGAAGGAGACTTTTCCAAAGCTAGCACATGCAAGAAACTGATTAAGGGAAACAGGATAGAAGATCTGCCTATGCTTCAATTCCTGGCGCATGGCGACATAGACTTTGTACCTTTCCACCCAAATTTGAAGAGAATCATTTACAAGGTGGAGGGAATTCATATCCAAAAAGGTTGCAGCTGAGATTGGAGGGCGGCCTTCCCTGGCTAAGGTGACATTTGTATCTGACAATTGCTGAGAAGATAGGGGATAGAACTTGGCCCACCCTGTAGGTGTCAGTTTTTCACATTCTGACAAGGCAGAGGCTAGAATCTTAGCATGGATGTGGCCCAGGTGGTACTCCCTAAAGATAAATATGGGAAAAGCTACCACACTGCCCTTCTGAACTTTGATTCTGCCCATCACTCGCGCAAAACGATCAAAAATAACTGAGCCCACTGGTGTATCCATGAGCAAAGAGTGAAGAGGAAGAAGATATGTAGCCTTTGGCAACTGAAGAGTAGCAAAGTCTACTTGAATTACTGCAGTGCCAAGCTCAGATCCAAGATTTCTGATGGCTTGCCTGAACTGACTGAGTTGGACTTCAGGTAAACGATGAAGATACCTATAATCATTAAACATTTGAATTGCCTGATCATCTTGATCTCTTTCTGGATGAAGGGAGCCCAAGAGTTGTTATGGTGGAGCAGAAACCATTCTGACAAGGTGAGAGAGTGATCCCTGGGAGGAAACACTTCAGATCTGGCAGAGAGAAACTTGTTGTAGAGGACCTTATTTGAGCGAGCCCATTCTTCTTCAGATAGGGATTGAGCAGAAGAGAAGATCTTGGCCTTGACAACCTTGGTAAGAGAGGTGTATGGTAGGATGGTTTGAAGATGGTCAGAAAGGTTTAGGAAAGGTAGATTGAAGAGGGTGGCAAAGACAACCTTTGTGAGGTATTCCCTGTAGAGAGGCCTGTTTTTAGTGACCTCTGTGAGAGAAAACCACAAGGGAGGATACAACGGATTAAAAGATGAAGAGGTTTTTCTTTTATTAGAGGGAGGACAGGAGGGATCAGAGACATGAATATGCTGGCCAACTTTGAGAACAGAGCCAAGAATAGTGTCCTCAAATTCATCTTTGATGGGGCTCATATAGGGACCATCAATTTGAGTTCCTTCTGGAATGATGGTGATGAAGGAGGGAGGAGGATGAGGATGAAGAAGGGATGATGGAGAAGAAGAGGTGTGAGGAGATGGTCCAGCTGATGATGAGGGACTAGAGGAGGAGGCTCCAGCTGATGATGAGGCTGGAGGAACCTCATGGATAGATGGAGGTGGAGGAATATGAGTGGAAGAGACAGGAGAAAAAGTAGATTGAGAAGGAAATGGTGTTGAGAGGAAATGGGTCTGGGTTGAGGCTTTTTGAAGGTCTGGGGAGCAGGAGGTGCTGTAGAAGCTGAGGGTGGAGATGGAGGAACATGTGTTTGAAGAGAAAAGATGGAGCTGGGGGCTTTGTGCCAAGACTTCTTCTTCTACCACTGTCTGCACAGGATCAGACTCCAATGGCCCTGATGACCCTGACACCTTCTCAGCTAGCCCTGGAGGCCCTTCAACATGCTTAGCTGGCCCAGATGGCTCTTGCTCATTGACCTCTGCCTCTGCTGCTGCTGCTGGTGGTGCCGGCCCCGATGGCCAGGACACAGGACGGACGGCCCTGATGGCCTGGAAGTGTCAGCATCCAAGTTCTGATCTACAGGAGGTGCAGGAGGAGGAGGAGCTTGAGCTCCAACTCCCTTCAGAATCTCAGCAAGCATAGACTTCATACTGCCCATCTCTTTGTTGAACCATTTCATTGCATTTCTTATTTGAGAGATTTCCTTAGTGGTGGAAGCTTGGCTCATAAAAATGGAGTTCACATCACATTGAAGAGAGCACAAGATCTCTCCTTGAGCATCTAATCTTTCAACGACAGGTTTCAAATTAATAACAATTTTCTGTCTCACCTACCTCTCGAAAGGAGAATCTGCTAAGAGTGGAACTTCGGAAACCACTTCTTTTCTTTTCTGCCTTGCCTCTGAGCTGGAGGCTGCTGATCATCATCTGATTCAGAGGAGCTGGCTGTCTCCCCGTCTCTACGAGCATTACTTGGGGGATTGTCATGTTCCTCCCCCTGAGTGCCATCATCATGTGAACTGGCAAAAACTTCATTAGCAGGCACACTGCCCATAGGCTCATCACATTGTGCTACTTCTGCTGGTCCACCTTTTAATTACTGCCCCTTAGCAGGAGCATATTCTTCCATTGACTCTTGCTCCCCCTGAATGGGAGCACTTTCCATACTCTAAGGATAGAGGCAACAATGGAGGTGGCAAAGGATCTGCTGCGCCTACCACTGCTCCTCCTATTGGTGCTTCTGGAGGTTGAGATTCGACTGACACTTCAGGGGACCCTGCTAGCTCTGCTGTCCCTGCTACTTGAGCTGCCAATTCAAATGGTCCTGCTGCCTCTTGAACTGCTGATTCAACAACTGCTGCCTCAACTTCTGCTGCTAGTGCTACTGTTGTTGGTTCTGCTGATGCTTCTGGCACTTCTTCCTGAATATCTGGAATATCTCCTATAATGGCCTCTCCCTCTGCCACAGAGGTCTTAGACCAAATTCCATCAACAACTGAGAACCCACTCTTCCTCAGATTTCTGGACCTAATTGCTTGGCCCATCTTCTCAACTACTACCCCAGATAGATCAACACCAAAGTGTTTGAAGATCTTGGTAAGCAAATGGGCATAGGGCAAAGAGACATTAAGCTTGCTCTTTGTATCCCAAATCTGATCACGGGAAAACCTCATCCTTTCTATCATTACTTCAGCCATGTTGATCTCCTTGTTTTGTATGGCCCAGAACATCATATCCGAATCTGCCTTGGTACAAGAGGATAATGTTACACTTCTAGGAACCAGAATCTGACAAACTATGAAATGAAGGAGGCGGTTGAAAGCACATTCAACTGATTGATATCTATTTTCCCATCTCTCAGTCTGAACCTGGTCCTACAATGCCAAGACCTTTAACTTGGGCGTCCACGGTGTGAACCCCACTGTGACCGGTTGTACTCACATCAAACAACATCTTCAGAAGATCATGATCAATCTTTATAGGAATACCTTTGACTGAAGACGTCACAGACCCATCTGTCTCTGATTTCAAGCAAATGTAGAATGCCTTCATGAGGTCTGGATAGCTAACCTCAGAGAAGGTTGAAATAACTGACCACTTCATCCTGCTTATTGCTGCTACAACACTGTGCATCCCGTTCTTCTCGAGATCAGCAACATCTACTGCTGCTATTCCCACAAACTTGGTCTTCACAAACGTGAACCTCTCCTGCTGCTCAAGAGTAAGGAACTCAGCATCGTAGCCCCCAAGACTTCCAGAGATGACGGATGCGGCCATGGAATCAGGTGAACAGAGTTTCTGGAGGTTGAGAAGGAAGAAGGGGTGAAAGCCCGTCAAAATTTGTCGCGGGAAGAAGAGAGGAGCTTCAAACTTGCTGAGAGTCGATGTCCGAATCGTTAGGGCATCGGCTTAGGCAACCAGACAAAAGAGGGAAAAAGGTAGAAGATGGGAGATGAAACGTCCCCACATCGTTTTTGTAATTGAATAAATGCTTTGCGGAAAGTGAGGCACCAAACGGCGGCAGAAAGCGACAAAAGAGTCACTATTCAAACCGACTTTGATAAAGAAGCGGCTAGGAAAGGTAATTTGAATTTCTTTTGCTTAAAACCATGGAGGGAAAATTTTACTTAATTCTGAAAGTTTATTTGCCAGTTTTAAACAGAAATCTTTTCACAAATTGCACATGCCCAATTCCCTTCTAAGAGATGTAAATCTCTCTTCAGGTAAGGCTTTTGTGAAGATATCTGCTAGCTGACCATTTGTGTCAATAAATGAAATTTCAATATTACCATTTGCTACATGATCACGAATAAAATGATATCTGACCTCAATATGCTTGGTCCTTGAATGTTGGACTGGATTTTTGGTGAGATTGATGGCACTGGTGTTGTCACACAATAGTTGAATTGATTTGATATTGAGTCCAAAATCCTCAAGTTGTTGCTTTATCCATAGGAGTTGTGTACAACAACTTCCAGCAGCCACGTACTCAGCTTCAGCTATAGACAGTGCCACTGAATTTTGTTTCTTCGATGACCAGGATATCAAACACCCTGCAAGAAATTGGCAACAACCACTGGTGCTTTTTCTATCTACTTTGCATCCAGTATAGTCAGCATCTGAGTATCCTACTAAACTAATTTCACAGGATTTAGGATACCATAGACCTAAATCATGAGTTCTAGCTAAGTACCTAAATATTCTTTTTACAGAGATTAAATGAGATTCTCTAGGATCTGCTTGATACCTAGCACACATGCATACACTAAATAAGATATCAGGCCTACTTGCTGTTAAGTAAAGCAATGAACCTATCATACCTCTGTAGATCTTTTGATCTACTTTCTTACCATCTTTGTCACTGTCCATCCTTGTTGATGTACTCATGGGTGTTGACAGTGGCTTGGTGTTATCGAATCCAAATTTCTTCAAGAGTTCTTTGGTGTATTTTGCTTGGCAGATGTGGGTGCCATCTTTTCCTTGCTTGATTTGCAATCCAAGGAAATAATTGAGCTCTCCCATCATGCTCATCTCAAATTCTTCCCTGCATCAACTTTTCAAAGTACTTGTAAAGGGATTCATCAGTAGATCCAAAGATAATATCATCTACATAAATCTGTACAAGTAGTATGCTTTTAACTTTTGATTTTACAAATAAAGTGCTATCTACTTGACCTCTACTGAAACCATGGTTTAGAAGAAAAGAACTAAGCCTTTCATATCAGGCCCTAGGTGCTTGCTTTAAACCATATAATGCCTTATGAAGTTTAAAAACATGATTAGGAAATTCTGTGTCATCAAAACCCGGGGGTTGTTCCACATAAACTTCCTCTTTTATAAAACCATTAAGAATGCAGATTTGACATCCATTTGAAATAGTTTTAAGTCTAATGTTGATGCATATGCAAGTAATATTCTAATAGCCTCAAGTCTAGCTACAGGTGCATAGGTTTCATCGAAATCTATACCTTCCTCTTGGAATAGCCTTGAGCTACCAGTCTGGCCTTGTTTCTTAAGATCACACCAGCCTCATCCAATTTATTTCTGAACACCCATTTGGTGCCAATAACTGGATGGTCTGATGGTCTAGGAATAAGTGACCATACTTGGTTTCTCTTGAACTGATTTAGTTCATCTTGCATGGCCAAGATCCAAGATTCATACCAAGAGCTTCATTGACTGTCCTCGGCTCTATTTGAGAAACAAATGATAAATAATCACAGGGTATCATGTTACCTCTTGTTCTTACCCCAATAGATGGATCACCGATAATATTCTCAGGTGGGTGATCTTTCTTGTATCTCCACTCCTTGGAAGATTTTCATGAGTAATTTCCTTTTGTTGCATATCTTTCAGAGGTGGATCATCCTTGTCCTCAATTGATGTATTCTTTAGCTTCTTGGACAGTTCATCTGCATTATCATTATCACTATCTTCTTCCTTTCTCAAGGAAGGGTTAGTTTCATCAAAAATAATATGTACAGACTGTTCAATTAATAACGTGTGTTTATTAAATACTCTATAGCATTTGGGTTAGAGGTGTACCCTATGAAGATGCCTTCATCTGATTTGGCATCCAACTTACCAATGTCTTTTTTCCATTGTTGTGGATGAAGCAAGGACATCCAAATGTCCTGAAGTAGCTGATCTTTGGTTTCTTTCCTTTGAACAGTTCATATGTAGTCTTCTTTAGGATTGGCCTGATCATTACTCTGTTGATAATGTAGCTTGCTGTGTTGACTGCTTCAGCCAAAAAATACCTTGGCAGTTCATATTCTGATAGCATTGTTCTTGCCATATCCAATATAGTTCTATTCTTTCTCTCAGCAATTCCATTTTGCTGTGGAGTCCTTGGTGCTGAGAAATTATGCTCAATCCCCTGATCATCACAGAATTTAGCAAATTTTTCATTCTGAAATTCACCACCATGATCTGATCGGATAGAAACAATGTTGAACTTCTGATTCTTTTGGACTTTCTTGCTGAAACTAACAAAGTTTTCAAAAGTGTCATCTTTATGTTCTAGGAATGATACCCATGTGAATCTTGAGTAATCATCGACTATGACAAATCCAAAGTTCTTTCCTCCAAGACTGGTATTTCTCATTGGCCCAAATAGATCCATATGAAGGAGCTCTAAGGGTTTTGAGGTGGTTACCACCGTTTTTGACTTGAAGGAGCTCTTGTGTGCTTTCCCTTAGCACAAGATCTACAGATACCTTCCATTTTTGCACTGACCTTTGGCAGGCCTTCCACAAGATTTTTCTTTAGCAATTTTCTCATCCCATCTATGCTGCAATGACCCAGTCTTCTATGCCACAGTTCAGTTGACTGGCTTTTATTTGCTGCCAGGCAAACATCCTGATCCTTGAGTTCTTCAAGATGAAGCGCATACAGGTTTTTCTCCCTATTGGCTTCGAAGATTACCGCTCCATCCTTTAGTATGCTGCACTTTGACTCTTGAAACTGAATCTGATGACCTCTGTCACAGAGCTGGCTGATGATGATGAGGTTGTGCTTCAGCCCTTTGACAAGCAATACATCTTCAATGACTTTTTTCCTTTGTTGCTCACAGAGCCACTGCCAATTACTGTGTCCTTTCCCATTGTCTCCATATGTAACTATTCCTTCTTCAGCTTGGAGATGGGTGAATAGCTTCTGATTTCCTGACATGTGCCTTGAGCACTCACTGTCCAAATACCATTTGGATGCTCGAGTGTTACCCTGAAATAAAATCATCAAGTTTTAGGTACCCAAATTCTTTTGGGTCCTGTTTGGTTAGTATCATTGATTTTACCTTTGATTATCCATTTCTTATGTTTTGTTGAGCATGTTGTTATGATATGTCCTAACTTGTTGCAGTGACTACAACATGATAATTTTGTTATTTTTTTTATATATTTGAAATCTGCCTTGTATGCAATGTCTTGTTTAGGTACAAATTAGGCATTGGATATATTTTAGGATAAACTATGGTTTCTTCACTGTCTGGGGGTGTATATCCTAATCCATTCTTCTTTTTACCTGATCTTCTGGCACCTTTTAATATTAGGGAATTTTTACCATTAGTGAATTTTTCTAATGTGCTAGATAGCTGTATTTTTCATCTGTTAATGATTTATTTCTGTTTTTAGTTCATTGTGCCTGCCTGTTTTTCCAACTTAATTATTTGTTCATTCTTATCCTTTAGATCTTCACATAATAACTCATTTCTTCTTTTAAGTTCAGTTAACTGTTTTTCTAGTTGCTCATTTTCAGATTTTAGATCTGAGTTTGTATTTTCTAAATAAGTAATGTTTTTCTTACTAACTTTCAATGATTTAGATACATCTCTATATTTATCATATAGTTCATTGAATGCATCCTCTAAATTATCAGAATCAGAATCATTGCAGGAATCAAAGGATGAGTCAGAGGTTACCTTTTCTTCGGTATTTGCCATGAAAGCCAGGTTGCTTCTTCTTCATCACTGGTTGAGCTTGACCCACTGTCTGAGTCGCTGCTGTTTTCCCATGCAGCTGCCATTGCCTTCTTCTTGTATTTCTTGAATCGTCTGAAGTTATCTTTCTTCTTATGTCCATCTTTCTTGAGCTTTGGACACTCTGCCTTGATATGTCCAGGCTTCTTGCACTCAAACATGTAGGTTCTCCTTTCTTCAGATCTTTTCCTTCTGGCTTCTTAAACTCTTTGTTTTTCTTGAAGAATCTTCTGCCAGATTGAAACTTCTTCTTTTTGGCTAGAATTCGTTGTAGTCTTCTGGATAGCATAGCTTCTTCATCATCACTGTCCTTGCTGTTCTCACTATTGTCCAGTGATTCTTCTGACAACTCTTCATCAGCCTTGAGCGCATTTGACTGCTTCTTTCGGCTGGAGGATTCTCCTAATCTCTCCATGTTTATCTCATGGCCATAAGGGACCCAATGAGCTTTTCCAAGGACATTCTCTTTAGATCATTAGCTTCTTCAATGGCTGTAACTTTGGGAGTCCATGAAGATGGTAAGGATCTAAGAATTTTCCTCACCATGTCTCCAATCTCATAGGTTTTTCCTAGTCCAGCTAACCCATTTGTGATATCTGTAAATCTGCTGAACATGTGGGTTATGGATTCACCTGATTGCATCTGAAATCTTTCATATTGTGTAACAAGAATATCAATTCTTGTCTCCTTCACCTTGTCTGTGCCTTCATAGGTAATTCTAAGCTTTCCCACATCTCCATTGCGGATTTGCAGACTGAAACTCTGTTGAATTCCTTTTTGCTTAGTGCACAGCATAGAATACTCTTAGCCTTACAGTTCAAGGAGATCTTTTTCCTGTCATCATCTGTCCACTGAGCTTTCTCATTTGTGACCAGGAGATCGCCTTCTTCTACTATTGACCATATCTGATAGTCGTAACCATGGAGAAAGTACTCCATTCTGGTCTTCTTCCAGTAAGCATAATCTTCACCATCGAAGAGAGGGGGTCGGTTGATAGACTACCTTCAATGTTACCTTGGGCTGCCATAGATCTTTACTCTTCAGATCGTTGGATCTTTCTTCTTTGTCGAAGAGACTCGCTCTAATACCACTTGTTGCCCAGTTGACAAGCCCAGAGGGGGGGGGTGAATGGGTCTTTAAAAAATCTATTTAGGTGACACCTGTACGTAAAAGTATACACAAAAATAATCTTCGATGTTGGTTAGTAACGGTTAGTATGAATAACAACTCACAAAGAATCAATCACACAACGCAAGGAATTATCCTGGTTCGGACCTCCTTTCCTCAGGAGTCCTACATCCAGTCCCTGAGCAACAACTCAGGTTTTCACTAACTAGGGTACAGCCCCGCTATGGACACTACAACACCCAGCTGAGCTGGTCTTCCTCACACCAGAAGGGAATAACCACACCCTGGATCCCACCAGGTCTTCCTTCACAACCGAAGGGAACAACACCCTGGATCCCACCAGGTCTTCCTTCACACACGAAGGGAAACACCACAAAGAGAATAGAATGAATTCAAGCCCCTAGATCAAGCTTTTACAAGCCAAGATCTGAAGCAACAAGCACTGAGAGCAAAAGATCTAAAGAAGGCACACTCTCAGAACTACATTGGCTCTCTTAGAAATTCTATTACAGCACAGAGAGCGAAGAGCTAAAGGTGATGAGGAATGAGATTCTTGGCTCTAGACTTCTTGCAGAAGGATTTGAATGCTCGTATGCGAGATCTTGTTCTCCATTAGTTGTTCGCATTCTTCTCTTCTGTCTTGTATTTATATCTTCTTTTGAAATACGGCCGTTGAAGTAACCGTTGTCTCTTAGATTGGTAGACGTTAGACTGCTTGACATTGGAAGCTTCAACAATCTTTTATCCATTTGAGCACGCAAAGAGATAGGGTCTTCTGGCGTCTATATGGTCCAACGTTGTATGACAGAATGTCTTTAGTGTTGCCCAGTTGACGAGCCCAAAGGGGGGGTGAATGGGACTTTAAAAAATTTGTTCAATAAAAACTTGTTCACAAAAACGATTGCACAAACACACTTCGCAGATTGTTAGAGTTAGTACAAGAAGGATATAAGAAGCAAGGCAATCACACAAAGGACATAGCGATATATCCTGGTTCGGACCTCCTTTCCACAGGAGTCCTACATCCAGTCCCCAAGCAATCTCTTGGGATTTCACTACAAGGGTACAGTCCCCCTTATGGACTAACAACACCCAGCTCAGCTGGTCTTCCTTCACACGAAGGGAATTACACCACCTGGATACCCCACCAGGTCTTCTTCTCTTTCCGGGCAAGAAGGCAGCCCACTTCTTTTACAGGCGCAGAAGTAAACCTCCTGGTTCAAACCCCAGTGTGGTTCTACACCCAGCACACAGCTGGTCTTCCTTCTCTAAGAAGGGAACAACACCCTGGCACCCCCAGGTCTTCCTTCGCACACGAAGGGAACAACACATACAAATGTGTTCAGGAAACAGACGCCCCTAGATCAAGCTAATAGGACAGGTGCTTAATCTGAAGCAAAGACTGAGAGGATAAAAGATCTACAGAATAGGGAGTGATCTCTCTCAGTGCTAAAGGCTCTCACAATGATCTACACCGAACTCAGAGAGCTAAGAGCTAGACAGAAGAAGGAGTGAGACTTTGCTCTTTCAGATGCTCGCAGAAGAATCTTCAGAAGGAATGGGAGTGTTGTTTTTCTTCTCTGTATTATGTCTATTTGTTCTGGAGCTTCAGTCTTCTATATATACGTTTATTTCAAATTCGAACGTTGAGAAGTCCGTTGTCTCTAAGCATTTGTTTACGTTAGACTGCTTGACACTTGGAAGCTTCCAGTCAACAGTCCGTTATCCATTTGTGCACGCAAAGAGATAGGATCTCCTCAGATGTCCTTTGGCTTCAACATGGTCCAACGTTGTGACGATATGTTGTCAGTGACCTGCACACATTTATGAGCTTAAACAGTAGACAGCTAAGCTGTCTCTGGTTGTCAGTCAGCGTTAGAAAGAATATTTCATCAGAATAGTAATGCCATTTGTTGTTCTAAAAAAGGTGTTTAAAAGAATAAGCATGATAGAGGAAAGATATCATTTGCATGCATGCAGAGATACGTTCAGTCTTCATTAAATGCACAGATGTCAGAAAGATATGTGCGAAGACTTTGACTATTCAACGCTGTTAAATATCAAGTCGTTATAAACATAAAATCGATGCATTCATGACTTATGAAATCGTTATGCACTAACCTCCAAATCATTGTGATCAAGACGATATAATCAAATTTATGAGTTACAAGAAATCATTGTGATCGATAAAGAAATCGTTGTAGAAGGCAAATCGATGTGAGGGCAAATCGTTGCGCTCACTTATCAAATCATTATGAGCCTTAACGAATCGTTATGAAAGGTAAATCGTTACGAGAGCAAGACGATGAGATCATTAAAGAAATCGTTGTGACCAAAATGTTGTTCTTTCAAAGAAATCGATGCGAATGAAGAAATCGATGTGAACAAATCGTTTTGGTTACTTCACAAGTCGTTATGAGAGACTTAAGAATCGTTCTGAGAGCGAATCGTTATGGCCACTTAAGAAATCGTTGTGAGATCGATTTCTTAACAAATCCTTAATAAATTGATATGGCCACAAAGCAAATCGTTCTGGCACATATAAATCTGGTACTTGAAGTGAAATCGATGTATATGAAATTAGACATTGACTTTATCATTTTAGTGCGCCATAAAATAATCATAAATATTCATGAAATAATCTAATCATAAATTTTGTTAGCACCAAAATATGAGGGTAATAAAAGAGTGGTTCAACAATCTCCCCTTTTTGGTGATGACAAAATTTATGCGAATTTTATGACAAAGATACCTAAGACAAGAAAATACACAGAAAATTCACAGTGCATACTTACTCTCCCCCTTTTTGTCACTAACCAAAAAGGAAGGGTCTTACCATGCATATTCTCCCCCTTTTGAGAGAATTTCTTACCAGAGAGGGGTTCAACAATAATTGTCGAAGATGAATAACTCCCTCTTAGCGAATGCTCCCCCTGAGTGTGAGACTCCCCCTAAGCATAAGGCTCCCCCTGATAGGGAGGGTCCTCTTGAGGATTCTTTACTTGTTTGTCAACAGGTGTTTCTTGGTATGGCGACCTATTGATCTCTTGACTGATTGTTTGTCAAGTCTTCAGAATTATTGCATGCATTGATCTAATGATAACTTGCAAACATTGTTAGTAGCATTGTAGTTTACTGAAACTAAAATGAAAACAGAAGTGTAATTAAAAAAAAAACAGAAAAAAAACTAAAGGATGTTTATGAGCATCCTCTATCCATACCCATTCGGATGCCTTTTTGTTGTTTTACTCATCAGGAGCAGATTGGCATTTTTGAAGTTACCTGAGGAGTTGTTTACTGAAGATGTCTCCTTTTCTTCAGTGTTGGCCATGAACGCCAGGTTGGCTTTGTCTTCTTCCTCACTGCTTGAGCTTAACTCGCTGTCCGAGTCACTGCTATTATCCCAAGCTGCTGCCATGGCTTTTCTTTTGAATTTCTTGTGCAGCTTTTTGGATTTTTCTGGTTGACCAGTCTTCTTTAACCTAGGACAATCTAGTCTCAGATGTCCAGGTTTGTTGCATTCATAACAGATAGGCTCAGTTTTCTTTGAATCCCTTCCTTCTTGCTTCTTGTATTCTTTGTTTTTCTTGAAATATCTCCTTCTAGACTGGTACTTCTTCTTCTTGGCTAAGATGAGTTTCAGTCTCCTAGATAGTGCTTCTTCTTTTTCACTGTCTTCACTGCTGCTTCGTCTTCAGATTGTTCCTCAGAGCTGTCTTCTGCTGTCTTGAGGGAATTGGTGTACTTCTTCCTACTAGATGATTCTCCTAATCTCTCCATGTTTATCTCATGGGCCATGAGGGACCCAATGAGCTTTTCCAATGACATTGTCTTCAAGTCATTGGCCTCTTCTATAGCCGTTACCTTGGGAGTCCAAGAGGATGGTAGGGATCTAAATATTTTTCTGACCATATCTCCCATTGGGTAGGTCTTGCCGAGTCCAGCTAATCCGTTGATGATATCTGTAAAACTACTGAACATTTCAGAGATTGTTTCTCCTGGCTCCATCTGAAATCTTTCATATTGAGTCACAAGAATGTCAATTCTTTTTCTTTCACCTTGTATGTGCCTTCATATGTGATCCTGAGCTTTTTCCACATTTCCATTGTGGATTTGCAGGCTGAGACTCTGTTAAACTCCTTTTTACTTAGAGCACAGCATAAGATGCTCTTTGCTTTGCAATTCAAGGAGATCTTCTTTTTGTCATCATCTGTCCACTGCGCTTTCTCATTTGTGACTAACAGATCACCTTCTTCTACTATGGACCAAATTTGATAATCGTGGCCTTGTAGAAAGTATTCCATTCTGGTCTTCTAGTAAGGATAATCTTCACCATCGAAGAGAGGGGGTCGGTTGACAGACTGACCTTCAATGTTGCCTTAGGCTGCCATGGATCTTACTCTTCAGATCGTTGGATCTTCTTCTTTGTCGAAGAGACTCGCTCTGATACCACTTGTTGCCCAGTTGACGAGCCCAAAGGGGGGGTGGATGGGACTTTAAAAAATTTGTTCAATAAAAACCTATTCACAAAAACGATTGCACAACAACACTTCGCAGATTGTTAGAGTTAGTACAAGAAGGATAGAAGAAGCAAGGCAATCACACAAAGGACACAGCGATATATCCTGGTTCGGACCTCCTTTCCACAGGAGTCCTACGTCCAGTCCCCAAGCAATCTCTTGGGATTTCACTACAAGGGTACAGTCCCCCTTATGGACTAACAACACCCAGCTCAGTTGGTCTTCCTTTCACGAAGGGAATTACACCACCCTGGATACCCCACCAGTCTTCTTCTCTTTCCGGGCAAGAAGGCAGCCCACTTCTTTTACAGGCGCAGAAGTAAACCTCCTGGTACAAACCCCAGTGTGGTTCTACACCCAGCACACAGCTGGTCTTCCTTCTCTAAGAAGGGAACAACACCCTAGCACCCCCAGGTCTTCCTTCGCACACGAAGGGATCAACACATACAAATGTGTTCAGGAAACAGACGCCCCTAGATCAAGCTAATAGGACAGGTGCTTGATCTGAAGCAAAGACTGAGAGGATAAAAGATCTGCAGAATAGGGATCTCTCTCTCTCATCTCTCAGTGCTAAAGGCTCTCACAAAGATCTACACAGAACTCAGACGATCAAGAGCTAAGAGCTAGACAGAAGAAGGAGTGAGACTTTGCTCTTTCAGATGCTCGCAGAAGAATCTCAAAAGAATGGGAGCGTTGTGTTTTCTGCTGTGTTTCTCTCTGTATTATGTCTCTGGAGCTTCAGTCTTCTATATATACGCTTATTTCAAATTCGAACATTGAGAAGTCCGTTGTCTCTAAGTTGTTTTGTGTTAGAGCTGTTTAGACTGCTTGACACTTGGAAGCTTCCAGTTAACAGTCCGTTATCCATTGTGTGCACGCAAAGAGATAGGATCTCCTCAGATGTCCTTTGGCTTCAACATGATCCAACGTTGTATGACGATATGTTGTCAGTGACCTGCACACATTATGAGCTTAAACAGTAGACAGCTAAGCTATCTCTGGTTGTCAGTCCGTTAGAAAGAATGTTTCATCAGAATAGTAATGCCATTTGCTGTTCTAAAAAAGGTGTTTAAAAGAGTAAGCATGATAGAGGAAAGATATCATTTGCATGCATGCAGAGCTACGTTCAGTCTTCATTAAATGCACAGATGTCAGAAAGATATGTGCGAAGACTTTGACTATTCAACGCTGTTAAATATCAAGTCGTTATAAACATAAAATCGATGCATTCATGACTTATGAAATCGTTATGCACTAACCTCAAAATCGTTGTGATCAAGACGATATAATCAAATCGTTATGAGTTACAAGAAAATTGTTGTGATCGATAAAGAAATCGTTGTAGAAGGCAAATCGATGTGAGGGCAAATCGTTGCGCTCACTTATCAAATCGTTATGAGTCTTAACGAATCGTTATGAAAGGTAAATCGTTACGAGAGCAAGATGATGAGATCATTAAAGAAATCGTTGTGACCAAATCGTTGTTCTTTCAAAGAAATCGATGCGAATGAAGAAATCGATGTGAACAAAACGTTTTGGTCTCTTCACACAAGTCGTTATGAGAGACTTAAGAATCGTTCTGAGAACGAATCGTTATGGCCACTTAAGAAATCGTTGTGAGATCGATTTCTTAACAAATCCTTAATAATTGATATGCCACAAACAAATCGTTGTTCTGGCACATATAAATCTTGTACTTGAAGTGAAATCGATGTATATGAAATTAGACATTGACTTTATCATTTTAGTGCGCCATAAAATAATCATAAATATCATGAAATAATCTAATCATAAATTTTGTTAGCACCAAAATATGAGGGTAATAAAAGACTGGTTCAACATTTAGGACCCTGCATACATTAAAGTTGTTTGAACAGTAGACAGCTAGGCTGTCTCTTGTTGTCAGTAAACGTTGAAGTGAGTATTCACCAAAATAGCAATGCCAATAGCTTGCTCTAAAAGATGTTGACAGAATATGCACAATAGAAAAAGGATATCATCTGCATGTATGTAAGATCTGTTTCTTCTTTATTAAATGCACAGTAGTCAGAGATAAGAGAAAACTTTGACTATTCAACGTTTTAGAGATAAGATAAATGTCAAGTCGATATAAACCATAAAGTCGTTGTCTATATGACTTATGAAATCATTATGAATACTAACAAGTCATTATAGAGAGCAAATCGTTAAAGCAAGTTTATGTGTTCAATAAAGAAATCGTTATGAACACTTATCAAGTCGTTATGAGCTTTAAAGAAATCGTTGCTCAAAGCAAATCGTTATGAGTTCTAAAGAAACGTTGTGCGAAGCAAATTGTTATGAGTTCTAAAGAAATCGTTGCGCAAAACAAATCGTTATGAGTTCTAAGAAATCATTGCGCAAAGCAAATCGTTATGAGTTCTAAAGAAAACATTGCGTGAAGCAAATCATTATGAGTTCTAAAGAAATCGTTGCACGAAGCAAATCATTATGAATCTAAAGAATCGTTATGATAACTTACGAAATCGTTACGGCGAGCAAGTCGTTGCGAGTTCTAAAGAAATCGTTACGGCGAGCAAGTCGTTGCGAGTTCTAAGAAATCGTTACGTCGAAGTCGTTGCGAGTTCTAAAGAAATCGTGTTAATAACTTACGAAATCGTTACGGCGAGCAAGTCGTTGCGAGTTCTAAAGAAATCGTTATGATGACTTAAGAAATCGTTACGGCGAGCAAGTCGTTGCAAATTCTAAAGAAATCGTTATGATAACTTAAGAAGTCGTCGTACGGCGAGCAAGTCGTTGCGAGTTCTAAAGAAATCGTTATGATGACTTAAGAAATCGTTACGGCGAGCAAGTCGTTGCGAATTCTAAAGAAATCGTTATGATAACTTAAGAAGTCGTTACGGCGAGCAAGTCGTTGCGAATTCTGAAGAAGTCGTTGCGATGACTTATAGAATCGTTGTGAGAACGATTTGTTTGAAATCAAACGATGTCATGTAAGTAAGTAAGAAAGAGTTGACACTTAATGAAATCGTTATGAATTCAAATCGTTATAGCACTAAAGGAAGTCGTTGTGACTTTCAACAGAAGTCGATGTGAACTTAGAGAATATGATCTTGACAAGATAAAAAGCTTAAAGGTAATACTTACCAATATTGGCTTATTTGACCTCGGTATATCCTGTACTTAAGACTTATGAAGAATGTGTTAGAATTTTTGTTTGATTTTGTTAATCACCAAAAAAATATATAATTAATTAAAATTACATGGGGATAGACTGAGCATCACAATAATGAGATTATTGGATGGGATACTGAATAGGGGTGGCCAATGGGGTCGCAGGGAACCCAAGGGTATAAAAGTAAGAGATATTTCGATGATATTTTTGATAATGTATTAAAGTGAGAAATATATTTGACATAACTCATATTTACGAAGATATTTATATTAAAAATCTAAAACTATTTACTCTTTGTCATGTCACATGGTACTTGTAATCAAAACCTCTCTCTTTTTATTTATTTATTTTTTCAAAGTCACTTACACCTCTCTAACATCACTTGTTATTATTAAATAGATCAAAAGAGTTACATACATTTTTGATTTTTTTGCAAGTAATTATTTCTTTAAGAATATATTTTTTTACTTTTTATAAAATTTAAGTTAAATCCATCTGTGGCACAACTAAGAGAAGTGAATTCGACACAAAAGAAGGTAGTAAACTATGGCTAGGCGGTGTGTTTTTGCATCAAAACCTAACCACTCTCCATCAAATAAATAAGAAACATATCACCCTCCACGAATAAACAAGGTTCAATCATTGGCATTAGAATAAGGCTCTCTGTTACAAGGTGCATGTGAGATTGGAAAATATAAAGTGACGTGCTCGCAAGCTAGTTTTGACCTTTTTTTTTATTAGGGGTGTAAACGAACCGAGTTGAGTCGAGTAGGGCTCTAGTCGAACTCAACTCACTCGTCTAAAATTGAATTCGAACTTGACTCGTTACTCGTCGTGTTTTTAAAATCTTGTTCGAACTCAACTAGTTTAATTTTTCATGTATTCAAACTCAACTCGTTGAACAACTCGTTTAACAAAATCGAGTTCGAGTTCAAATTTTAACTGGACTCAGTTTAAGAATCACTACACTTAAACAAACTCAACTCGTTTACACATGAGCAACAAGTTCCCTCAACACGGTTAAAATGAGTTGAAAAAACTCAAATTATTATAATTTTTTGAAGTTCTCCCTTACAATCAGCGCAAAGAAGTATCATCCCTTACTATCGTGATATCACAGCTCATGAGCGCATGACTTTTTAGGGCAACTGAGATATGTAATAAGGTTATATCTTGCGAATAGAAATGCAGCTGATGACGTCTCAGACAATTTATATATGTAATAATATTAATGTATCTGTCGAATCGAAATACACGACATATATATCTTTACATAATTAATAATTTGATAAGGATATATATGTAAAAAAACTCGAACTTTCATCCAAACTTGCAAAACTTTATTTTAATCAACTATTGGTTTCTTCTTGTGAAAAAAGACATGTTTCTACATGCAAAATATCTAAACGCTAGTTAGAATTAGAAAAGCCAAAGAAGAGACACCTCTAAGATCTCTCTAGGCGGGCAAAATATCTAAACCCTTGCACTTTCTTCCGCAGCCAGCGGGGTGGTTATGCTTGTGAAGATAGAGTGGCTTGCACGTTCCGAGACAGACGGGGCTTAGGTGTTGCTCCTTGGAACTAGTGTCCTGCGCAAGACGAAAACGAGAGGTCTCTCACCTCGTGAGACACAAAAAGGGACATGAATAACCCGCGAGGCAAAAACAAAGTTAGAAAGTACTAATTTACACTCACTGTGAATGCCGACCACATTCTTTTTATTAATAATTGGATCATGTAGATATATGTCTGTCTCAAGGTTCATCTTATTGCTCAAATTAGTCGTGTCGTATTTTTCGTGGGAAGATATCGTACGGCATAATACCGTATTATTGAGATACGGTAGGAAAATGACTTGTTTGATTTGTTATTTTAGTTTTGTGACTTGGTGAATATTTAAAATGAGTAAACTTCAAAAGAAAACGAGTAAAACATAAAAAAAAAAATAATTAAGAACATTTAATATGTAACTAAGAACATTTAACAAGTTTTTACCTAATCTTCCTCATTATGCTGAGTATGTATGTCCACAAAACTCTCGTAATAGGGGGTATAACTTCCATATCTGAATAACCTCGCATTATAAGCACTCTCCAAAAAGATAAATAATCAACATAAGACATGTAATTTCGTACATACGTTGATATTATATGCACCCTTGCTCTCTCATACCTCCAAAACTATCAAGGATATCACGTCTTCTACAGTCTGAAAAGGGGTTGATATGCTCACGAGATTTTCATCAAAATTGTTTTACTCATCTTCAACTTCGTCCTCGAAGTGGAATTACCTCAATTA
Organism: Colocasia esculenta; assembly: GCA_014218235.1. Taxonomy (NCBI): domain Eukaryota; kingdom Viridiplantae; phylum Streptophyta; class Magnoliopsida; order Alismatales; family Araceae; genus Colocasia; species Colocasia esculenta. Next base: position 26,570,845 of record CM024757.1, on the reverse strand, counting down.
GTGGTCTGTGCTCAAAGTTATAGCAGATTATTCTTCACATTCTCTCTCATATCATGATCTACATATACAAGATTATCATGCCCTCCACATCTCAAACGAAGGCATATCTCTTCAAGACTTCTTCATGAAAGTTGTTCTCTACGACTTCCTCTACGAGCTCCAACTAGAATCACATCAATTAAGGTTTGTGCTTAAATCTTGACATTCTCTCTCATATCGCGATCCAAACTAGCAGTGAGTGCGGCCTCTCTACAACATGAACGAGGGTGATTCAGTCTTTGTGATCTTCATGAAAATTGTTCATGATATGACCAATTGTTCTATTAGATCAACACCAAGAATCCGAAAATAAAAATAAAACTGTAATGTCTTAAAATTTATAATAAAATATTAATATGACACTAAAAATTTAAAAGAGATAATAAATTATACGTAAGACATGATCACTTATATAAAACATAATTATCTTTAATTTTGGAATATTTTCATATTATTAATATAATTCTAATACTATATTTGATTGTGTGCACTTCAACGGGACGACATTCAGTTCTAAAAATAAAGTCAAACATGAAGTCATCATAATTACTAAAAAATATATATTGATTTTAAAAATATAAACTATCAAGAATTATTGATGCATAGATGTTGAGATTAAGTCGACCTACTACTTTTTAGGATAATTTTTACTTGACAAAAAATTAATTTAAAAAATAAAATATAATTATTATAATTTGTAACATCTCTTAATTAGTTTATGTTTAAAATTTCATCTCAATTAGACACCATTTAGACCTCTTAAATGCACACAAAGTTTGCCGCGGTACGACGAACTCTCTGTGCACTTCAACGGGACGACATTTGTTCTAAACATAAAGTCAAATCTGAAGTCATTATAATTATTAGAAAAATATACTGATTCTAAAAATATAAATATCATGAGTTATTGATGCATAGATGTTGAGATTAAGTGGACCTAATAATTTTTGAGACAATTTTTACTTGACGAAAACATAAAAAATAAAATTAAATTACTATAATTTGTATCATATTTTAATTAGTTTATGTTTAAAATTTCATCTCAATTAGACAACATTTAGACCCTTTAAATACATCGGATGTGAGAGAGGAATGAAAGAAAGAATAAACAGATTTAGTAGACCGGACCGTACCGGTCATCAATGTGTCGTGGCACGCTTGGGTCACCCCATTGGGGTGACTCGATTGTGACTGGGTTCGCAGTGCGGTTCGCATGTACCGAGGTGGTTTATCGCGGTACGGCAAACCATGGGTACTATCTTTGATTGTGCGTATTTCGATGGGACGACATTCGATTCTGAAAGTAAAGTCAAATCTAAAGTCATATAATTACCAAAAAATATACTTATTTTAAAAATATAAATATCATAAATTATTGATGCATAGATGTTGAGATTAAGTAGACCTAATGATTTTTGAGACAATTTTTACTTGACAAAAAATTAAATAAATTAAAATTACTATAAATTATACCATATCTTATTAACTTATGTTTGAAATTTCATTTTAATTAAACACCATTTAGATTCCTTAAATATAGAGATTAAGTCGATCTAATAATTTTTGGAACAATATTTACTTGATGAAAAATTAATTTAAAAAATTAAACTAAAATTATTATAATTTGTATCATCACTTAATTAATTTTTGTTTAAAATTTTATCTAAATTAAACCCATTTACATCACTTTAACACACTGGATATGAGAAAAAAATGGGAAAAAATAAAATTACAGACCGGACCGAACCGGACCCGACCGATCCACGACGTGCCGCGGCGGCATTAGGGTGACTCGACCATGCCTAAGCTCGTGGGAGCGGGAGCCTAGGCACGGGTGCGGTGGTCTGCCTTTGGATGTCTAGTTTTTTTTTTCTGAAATAAAATGTTAACAATATCATTCTTCTGCCACCTTCATTTATTATTTATAATACGCACATATGATACAGTTGTTAGTAGTTTGTATGTGATAATAATTTCAAAAAAATAGTTTAAAATTTATTTTGTGGGAATCAATATCGGTCCAAATTTGGAGAGAAGATTTATTTTTAAGTCCATTGACCAATGTATTTTGACTTCCGTCCAAACATGTCAAATATTTATTTTTATGTCCAAATGAGGCTCTGGACGTTAGAGTTAGAGAGATAAAAGTATGTTTTGTCCATGTATAGTAGGGACAATTATTCCAGCCCTTGTATACCGTTTTGTCCAGTTAACTAGATGAACGGTACATCCGGTGGCACCGCCCACCCACCTCCCCCTCCTTACCAATTGTTTTTTGGTACGAATTTGGCAAACAACAAAATTATATATTTTCTTCTTGCTACAGAATATTTCCATTAATCTTTTTTTTGAGCATTCTATAATCGATTAATAAATCAAGGGAATAGTCGATCAGACTGTTCAGGAGTTATCCAGCTCCTGCGTAACTCCTGCGTGATTGCTAAATAAATCAATCTGAATTAGTCCTTAAAGTTTCTACACTTGGAACCAAAACTTATGTGATTGCTAAATATTATTAGTAGCAGAGGACATGTGAGCTTATTCCGTTCTGCTCTTCCGTATATTTATCTTTTATATTATATAATATATATTTTCCGAACTGGATAACTCCTAAACAGTCTGATCACCGGAGTGGGGGAGGGATCGCCGGGGTGGGTTCGCCAGGGCGGGTTGGGGGGGGCCGGGTTGGGGGGATCGCCGTGGTGGGTATGACAACACGTATGTGTGGGGGGGAGGTTTCCCACGGGAGTAGAATAGGGTTTTTGAAAAAAATATAAGTGGAGATAACATTGTATTTAATATTAAATTTTTAACAGTCTTTGGACCTACAATTAAATTTTTTAAAAATTGAACCTAAAATAATTCTAAGTCATTTTTTTGGACCGGAAGTCAAAATTCTCATTTATTTTTTGTAGACAACAAAATAAATGTGATCATTATGATGTCGAGTGCACAACTTTTCATATTGATGTAACAGATATATTCTTAGGGATGTTGTTAATTTCTGTAGAAATGAGATGATTTAAGATCAGATATATAAAAAACTTTACCATATATCTTCTTTGTCTTTTATTCGTTATATACTTTTATGCTTACCATATCAATATTATTTATTAATTATTTTTATTTTGCGGTGGGGACCGTGGGAGGAGTTTGGGGAGAGGGGCTTCGGGGGGGGGGGGGGGGGGGGGGGGTAGCTCCTCAAACTTGTAAATACCACCGCCCGCCGCCCGGCCTTCACGCGCGCCTGGCCTCTGCCTCGCCGTGGAGACTCGAAGCCGAAGAAAGGAAGCACCTCTCCCCTCCCCACGATCTCTCTCCCGTGTCGGATTTCGCTTTTTCTGCCTCTTTCCTTTCCGGAGGGGAGCAGAAGGTGCAGGAAGCGGCCTCCGCTTGATTCGGCCCGGATTCCCATTCCCAAAGATCCCATTTTTATCCACCGTCGTGGCCGGTCCATGCCAAATAATGGAGGGTGAGTCGCCGCGGCCATTCGGACCTCGCCGTCGCCCCCTCCCCATTTCGCCGCCGGTTGTGTTGGGCGGTTCCTCCTTCTGATCTCTCTCTCTCTTCTCTCTCTCTCTCTCACTCACTCTGGTTCTGGTCCTCGAACGTCAGCTTCAAGAGCGCGCCTTGGGTGGAGGCTGCGAGCTGGATAGGGAAGATGAGTGTGGAGAAGTCGCAGGTATGGCAGCCCTGCAAGAAGAAGAGATCCTGAGTCAGTGATCTCGCCGGCCTTTCGTGGGCTGGCTTGTGAGGCTCCAACACTGGGGGTTGGTTTGGTGGGTGGGAGACGTCTGTCTCTCTATCTCTGTTTCTCTACGCGGTGGTGGTGGTGGTGGTAATAAGTTGCAGAGCAGAGAAGGGAAGGGAAAGGATGAATGGTGGTGGAGGAAGGGTGGCGGGGGGCCGGCCGGGGAATGGGACGCCAGCAGGGAGGACGAGGGTGGGGAAGTACGAGCTGGGGAGGACGCTGGGGGAGGGGACGTTCGCGAAGGTGAAGTTTGCTCGGAACGTGGAAACGGGGGAGAACGTCGCCATCAAGATCCTGGACAAGGAGAAGATCCTCAAGCACAAGATGATCGGCCAGGTCCGTTTTCTCTCTTTCTTTCTTTTTTTTTTCTCTAGTTTTCCCTCCCTTGTTCGACAGATCAGGTTTTGTTTCTTTGCTTCAATGAGATTCGGATTTGTCTGTTTATAGTCTCTTGCAGATGCAATGGTTAGAACCAACTTCCTGGCTTTGTCCTCCTTTAATGATCTGGTACCTGGAGCATGTCCTCTCATTAGAATGGGCAGGTTTTTACTGTTTGTTGATCAGGCGGAAAGCTGTTAGATGGAGTTCCAAACATTGGCTATGCGAAAGCCTTCTTTATTTTGGGGGTGGGGGTGGTATTTAATGATGCATGCCCTCACCATTGAGGCATAACAGGTTTGGAAACAAATATTGCATGTTGGTTTCGCTTAAAGTAGGAAGGAGAGATGCACTGCTGCAATACAGAGTATGGGAATGTTAATTAAAGATTGTAGTTATGTAGTCATCATCAGTTGGTAATGGAGAAACCCCGGGGATGATTTGCCAACATCTTTTCAAGTGGCTGATCTTCTTGGCGTCAATCCTTTATAAGGTGGTGCTAAGTAGATGACCTCTATAGATAGATGAGATGCATGCCTATCAAAAATAACATGTAGCCAGCTGGCTGGTAGAAACTTAACTCGGTTATGCAGTGTAAACTCATCCAAGTAGGGAGCAATCCTAAAACATTCCCTTTGGTTTGAAAACAGATTATACGAAGAGCAAGAAAAGTGAAGTATTACATAGAGATGCAAAAATTGCCCCATATATGAGAAGTGGATTTGGCGAGGTTTTTCAATCTTTGTAGTTTTTGACTTAATTTTACATAGGGCAGTTTGGTGCGATCCTTCATAGCAATCCAACTTTTGTGTTGTTTCATTATTCTCTGCATGAAAAAACTGCCAAATTCTAGAAAGAAAAATATGAACTTTTCTTGAGGAGATACAATTGGCAGACATTTCAATTTTTGCAGTATGCTATTGTTTAAGTGATGTATTTCAGCTAAACCTACAAGAAAGTCCATATGGAGTGATAGTACTGTTTGATTTTCCTTTTCTTTTTATCTTTTTTCCTTTAGACCTATTTTTCATCTGTGTTTGGACATACTGGAACATTTGAAGCTGTTTTACTGTACTATGGATATAATAAACTGCTTAAGATATGCTATCATGTTCAAGTTCACCACGGCCTAATAAACTATGTATACGATTATCTGCATCTACAATCATAGTTGAACATATTCTAACAATTTTATTTGGTCATATTCTCTAATCTAAGTCTCCGCTTTTTTGGCTTTGCATTGTGCCTTTTATTCTATTAATATAAACATGGTGATCTTGCCACTAAGCTCACCCTTTCTATCTTCTCTCTTTAGCTATGCATTCACTTGGACTATCATGTTTTGACTTTTATTTATGTCATGATGTGGTCATGAAGTTTCAAGGTTTGCGTCTTGCAGATCAAACGTGAAATCTCTACTATGAAACTGATCAGACATCCAAATGTTATACGAATGTTTGAGGTGAGCATGAACCATGCATCTTCTCTCTTACTACTGTTGGGCGTATTATTCCTCTACTTATATGTAACAATGACTACTCTGAATTCAACTAATATGTTCTCTAATGCCATGTTCTTGTGACGATGGATATTTCTTACCATTTGTTGCATGTGTAGGTGATGGCAAGCAAGACGAAAATATACATTGTTTTGGAATTTGTGACAGGGGGTGAACTTTTTGACAGAATGTATGTTCAGCAATCAGCATAGCAGTTCTTCGTCACACTGAACTATTTCTGCATGTTTTGCTTATACTATGGATTTTATCTATGTAATTGAATTAGGCTTGTCATGGGAGACTAAAGGAAGATGAAGCTAGGAAATATTTTCAGCAGCTCATTAATGCTGTGGACTACTGTCATAGTAGGGGTGTTTATCATAGGGACCTTAAGGTAAAACCCAATATGCAACCTTATTTTTGCAAAAGATTCAGACGGTGCCTATAGGCCTGGTACATAATCATTCTACACTTTATTACCTTTTGGCAGCCAGAGAATTTATTGCTGGACTCAAACAGTGTGCTCAAAGTCACTGATTTTGGACTCAGTGCATTACCTCAGCAAGTTCGGGTGAGTGCAATTGTTCACTCCACCTTCCCAGTAAATAGCATGTTGTATCACCAATTTATGCCTACGGATATAGGGAGTATGCATAGGATAAAGCTGCTTATTCTTTTTGCATCATACGGGAATTTGACGGTTCCATTTTATATTTTACTTTCTCAGTGGATGCCCACTAGAATCTCAGTTTGATCCCCTACGTAAGTTCATTGGTTAGTGATGATAGAGATGTCAGACATTCAAGGCCAAGGACAACATGGAATGGGGGAGAAAGAGAGGAGGGGTTTCAAGTCAAACCAAATAATCACTATGTATCACTATCTAACTCCATGTGCCTATGGACTATGTCACTGTGCTGGATCCAGAAACTTAGCTATTTTTCTGCTTTTGACTGTTCATTAGTCTTTCAATAATCAGCATCAAGTTATTGGTTTGTGTCACCTATTAAAAAGATAGCATTAGTCTGGAGAACCGTTGATGATCATATAAACTAGTTTTCCTTTGTCATGCATTTTTGGTTCTTTTCCTTGCTTCAGTAGATTGTTGGAGAAAAGGAGGCAGGAAGTTTTCTTGTAGACAGCTAAATTAGCTGCAAACATGTAATCATTTTTGTGGGTTGATGCACTTTGATTTTTCATCTAATGATGCATGTCCATTACATTTCAGGAGGATGGCTTACTTTACACAGCATGTGGGACACCAAATTATGTTGCCCCAGAGGTATACTAATCATCGTTCATTGATATACTTTGGTAGTTGTCTTTATTTGATCTTAACATCTAACTTCAGCCTTATATTGTCATCCGTGTACTTTCTAAGGTCATCAATAACAAAGGTTATGATGGCGCCAAGGCAGACCTGTGGTCATGTGGTGTGATCCTCTTTGTCCTTATGGCAGGATATTTGCCATTTGAGGACTCAAACCTTGTGGCTCTGTATAAAAAGGTGACCTTGATAAATGAAACTGTTGATAGTGATGAAACTCGATTATGCTTAAAACTATTTGTTCAGTAAATAGGAACAAATTTTGGTTCTAAGATTTATCTCCTGATTCTGTCATTTACCGAACAGATTTTTAAGGCAGAGTTCAATTGCCCATCTTGGTTCTCTTCAAGTGCAAAGAAATTGCTAAAAAGGATCCTGGATCCCAATCCTGTAACTGTAAGTGGCAGTTTTCAGATATATATCACACTCGTCAACTTCTCAGGGATGATTGTAGTTGTTTCTCACCTAAGCATTTATCTATTAGGTTATCGATTCTGGGAAAATGTATCTTTGAATTCTATGGATGAAATTATGAAATAATTTTTTTTCAGGAAGTTGTTGTATGTATCTAATTTGCTTGGAAAATTTGCAGCGCATTACAATTGCAGAAGTCATACAAAATGAATGGTTTAAGAAAGGATATCGCCCACCCACATTTGAGTCATCAGACATTTCTCTTGATGATGTTAATGCAGTTTTTGATGAATCAATGGTAAACACAATTGTATATCAATTTATACCCCTCGGAGGTTCTAAATGAATCAATATTATTCCCAGTTTGATGTAATACAATACTCAGGCACCTGCAAATCTGTTGTTGAGAGAAGAGAAGAGGGACCCGTGTTGATGAATGCTTTTGAGCTGATTTCCACTTCTCAAGGTCTTAATCTTAGCAGCTTATTTGAGAAGCAGATGGTAAGTGTTCTGTCTACTGTGCATTACGTTCCATTTTGATCAGTATGCTGGACTTAGAAAAGTTACTGCTAGTGAAACTTTGGATGGTATAAGAATGCGTAGCCCAGTATTTCCTCATTTTTAGAAGCAGTAGAAAGACAAATCAATTAACATATATGTGCTCTGGTTCATTAACCAGCAATCTAAATAAAAGAAAATGCTAGTGGATTTGGAAGATACAGATATCTGAATTGGAAAATACCTATAATATAATCTGTTGTACCAGATTCCCTCTTAGGCTCTGAGTTTATCTTGTTAAACTGTCCAGTTAATTGAATTGAATATGATCAGGGCCTTGTTAAATGTGAGACAAGGTTTACATCAAAGCGTCCAGCTGGTGAGATAATTTCAAAGATTGAAGAAGCGGCCAAGCCATTGGGATTCAATGTGGAAAAGCAGAATTACAAGGTTTTTTTCCTTCTTTCTGTTAATCTCTTGCAGACTTTTCTAATAATCGGAGTAGAAAAACTTTGTTATGCTTTATTGTTCCTGCTTCAGCTGAAATTGCAAGGGGAAAAGACTGGAAGAAAGGGTCACTTATCCATTGCAACCGAGGTACGTTGTTCGAAAGATATTGTTGTGTTTGAGAAATAGTTGAAGTGAATCAATATCAGCTTGTAAATGCTCCCTGTGAGAACATTGCACCAACATCTGTTGGTTCGTTTGCAGATTTTTGAAGTGGCTCCTTCTTTGTATATGGTCGAGCTTCGCAAGTCAAAAGGTGATACTCTTGAGTTTCACAAGGTATGGACTTAACAAATGAACTGTGTTGAGAAATGAGGTTTTTTTTTTCTGTTTGCTTCCTTATCCATGAAATGAAGTGAGATTTTTGAATGCCTTTGGTTGACGAAATGTTACAGTTTTACAAGAATGTCACTGTTGGCTTGAAGGATGTAGTCTGGCAACCCTGTGAAGAGAAGAATGAAGCAGAAAGGAAATAGGTTTTAGGTGTAACTACACATAAATACGTGGAAGTTATACAGCATATACCAAAGGTTGTCAATTGTATGTATTTTGGAACCCCCTTCCATATGTTATAGTTCAGATGATAGCATGTATTGCATTATGCTGAATCGTTTAACAGCTTTGCAGCATAATGAAGTATTTTCTTATGAAAATTTTCTGTTTTGTCATTTCCAGATGTATATGGATTTTGCTTTTAATGAAATGCAACTCAATTGTATTGTGACGATTTACGTTGGGGGTCAAGAGTTCTTGTGTGCAGGACATTGATCAAACCTTGGTAGCTTTGAGACAGAGGTGAACAATTTCATTAGAGTTTTGACTTGCTACTCAAAATCATATGGCAAAAAATCCACATCCAGGTTTCCACGAGCAGCTTCTGCTTGTTTCATTTGCGCGCCATGTTGTGTCGTGTGTGCATGCATGCTGTCTGGTTCATGCAGTCAAAAAACCATGTTGTTCTGGGAGAAGAAGTCTATTCACTGGACGTGTAAACTTTGGAAAATCTTCAGCGAGATGGATGGGCAGTACCCGCCCACAGACACAAGCAAAGCAGAGGTGGGGTTGGGTTGGGATCGGATCAGAAACGTAATTTAACCAATGTTGCTCGATTCTTAAGTCTAAGCTGACCCGTGCTCCCCTTGCATCAAGATAAATCAGGCCGGGTTGATGCAGATTATCGTTCAAACGGTCCAAGGAGCACATGCCAGACCAGGTTGGGCGGGGTAATGATCAAATTTTCTAGCCCTAATCTGACTCGGTTAAAAATCGAGGGTAAAAATGACACGACCCGAGAATTAACTGTGTTTTAGAAAATCTATGGTTCTTATCAATGTTTCAAAACCCAACTGGGCTTCTTTTTTACTCAGATAAATTAGCAGATCGATAATTAAAACATTTGAGTTCACTCGTGACTTGTTAGATTAAAGCCATTGGCATCAATATCGTAAATCTATAAAACTTTTTGACATGTCATTAGTAGCAGTTTCGAAGCATAAAAGGTAAACTGTAATAAATGGATTGGGCCCGGTCGACCAATCTGGTTATGTTCAGCCTGGTTATCAAATACGCCAAAAAATGACAACAGGTCGTCCATTAAGGCTGTTTCATCATCTTTCTAATGACCTGTAATCTCATTAAGATTGGTTTGCCTTTTGTCGTTGATCTCTTTATGTTGATGTTAGATAATTGGTCCATTTCAAAACAACTAATTGATAAGGCTCGTGGGCTGGCCCCAATAAGCTCATTTGGCATGCAGGAGAAGGGATTCCAAAAGGGAGCTTAATCCCATATAGAAACCCACATTTCTCTTCTCCCCAATGCCATCTTCAAAAGAGCATCAACAATTACAAGTAAGGATCAAGAGGGACATGTGTCAACCAGTTGTAGTCTTACTAACAATCCTCCCTCCACTCTATCTCCCTTCTTGAACCGAGCCTCTTCCATTTGCTAACTTGATCGTTGGAGGGTCAACCCAAGATCTCCCTCCCGAGATTGGCTGTCTTACAGAGTGAAGTGGCACTGGAAAACAACAAAGCACTTGTTTCCCCTTCTCATCTCAACTGCTAAAGAGTTGGACTCAGGCCATCTATGATCA
>CM024757.1:26492229-26560238 GCA_014218235.1 Colocasia esculenta | reverse complement strand
TCAATAAATATTTTTGGTATATCAGAGAGGTGTGGGGAGATGCAGCCGAAATTTTCAGCAAATAATACAATCACATAGTAAATGGTCATCTGAGTGCGATCAAATATTCACAGATGGGTAAAAAGTGATAATCTAAATAATAAATCCTTCCTATTCATTTCGGTTGCGTCGAAGGATGTGTGATTTAGAATTTTAAAGTTATTTGTCTATTGATATTGTTTGGGCGTAGGACAGCAATGGCCTCAGACCGTTCATGGATGTATCGCAGAATAGTTGATCATGTGGTGTCCCAGGAGTTTAGGGTCGGAGTTGAGAATTTCGTTCAGTTTGCATTGGGGAATCCAAATGCAGAAGTAGACAGGCAAGGTGGCATTCGATGTCCTTGTATGATTTGTAAAAATTTGAAGTGGAATTCCCCGTGGGAAGTTCAACGCCATTTATACAGAAAAGGGTTTGTTGAAGGTTATATGAATTGGACATGTCATGGTGAGGACTTCTGGTCGCACGAGCCTAGTAATGTGGAAGGCACAAGTACGTACGTGGATATGGTTGTAGATGCTCCTGGTCCGGCATTCAGTGTACATGTGGATCCTGTATATGCTGAAGACGTGCCGAATAAGGGAGCCGAAAGATTCTATCAGTTACTTAAGGATGCTGATGAGCCATTGTGGGATGGTTGTCAAAAGCACACTCGGTTGTCAGCGGTGTCACAGTTGTTGAACTTGAAATCTGAATTTCATATTTCTGAGAATTGCTTTGATCGTCTCCTCCTCATCATCAAGAGCATGTTACCTCCAGATGAAAAGCTGCCTCCAAATTTTTATCGTGCCAAGAAGATGGTGAATGATTTAGGACTTGGATATGTGAAAATAGATGCATGTCCTAATCATTGTATGTTGTATGACAAAGAGAATGCAGATATGGTATCCTGTTCAGTTTGCCGTCATGATAGATTTTCTAGGGGAAAGGATATACCTTATGCGTCATTACGATATTTCCCCCTTACACCCAGGCTGCAGCGGATGTATATGTCTTCAAAGACAGCTGGACATATGAGGTGGCATGCAGAAAGAGTACGTCGGGACATGGATATTATGACTCATCCTGCAGATGGCGAAGCTTGGATTCATTTCAACCATGTTTATCCTATCTTCTCAAGGGAGTCACGTAATGTGAGGCTTGGTTTATGCACTGATGGATTTAATCCATTTGGAGGTTCAGTGGCTTCCTACTCCAGCTGGCCAGTGTTCGTGACACCATACAACCTTCCTCCAAGCATGTGCATGAAGCGAGAGAATTTGTTCCTGTCCTTATTGATTCCTGGTCTGAAAAGTCCTACAAAAAATATGACATCTATCTAAGACCGTTGATTGATGAATTGAAATTATTATGGACTGAGGGGGTCAATACTTATGATGCATCTAGAAAGTAAAATTTCACCATGAGGGCGGCATTGATGTGGACTATAAGTGATTTTCCTGCATATGCAATGCTATCTGGTTGGAGCACACATGGGAGGCTAGCATGTCCGTATTGTATGGATAATACCAAATCGTTTGTACTTAAACATGGTGGGAAGTCCTGCTGGTTTGATTGCCATCGTCAGTTTTTACCAACTGATCACCCTTTTAGAAGACAAAAAGATGCATTCCTAAAGAACAGAAAGGAACGAGATGAAGTTATATTCGAGAGGTTGTCTGGTCATGATATGGCAGCACATGTTGAAAATTTTCCAGATATCACACAACAGATGGGCAGTACCCGACACCTTTCAGGTTTTGGGAAGGAGCACAACTGGGTGAAGAAAAGCATTTTCTGGGAGCTACCTTATTGGTCGACTCTTCTTGTGCGGCACAATCTAGACGTGATGCATATCGAGAAAAATGTCTTTGATAATATATTCAACACAGTTATGGATATCTAAGGTAAAATAAAGGACAATGTGAATGCACGCATGGACTTGTCCATGCTCTGTAAACGTCCAGAGTTAGAAATTGTTGAAGTAAATGGGAAATCAAGTAAACAAAAGCAGTTTATGTGCTTCGAGGAGGACAAGTAAAGCAAGTGTGTCAGTGGCTGAAACAACTGAGATTTCCTGACGGTTATGTGTCAAATATTGCTCGTTCTGTCAACGTCAGTGAGGGAAAGATATATGGAATGAAGAGTCACGACTGCCATGTATTCATGCAAAGGTTGCTACCTATTGCATTTCGAAGAGTTGCTACACTATTGCTGGTGAGAGGAGATTTGTGAAGAGTTTGCTTTTGTCCTTGGAGGAAGACAGGTTTCAGCAGACATATTTCCTGCAAAAGCAACAATAGGTGTTCAATAAGTACTGTGTGAGTAAAACCAGAACAAAAGAAACAATATGCTTAACAAACAGTAATGCAGGAAATATGATCTCCTCTGGTATGCTAGATGTCACAATTGTCACATGGTAACATAGCCACCTATGGCTAACACTACACAAGATCAAAGTATGATCTCCTCTTCCTGTCACTCTGTTTCATCATCTGCCAAGCTCATGCTAAAGGAAAAAGAAGAAAAGCCCACCCAAAACTGAGCCCGGACCTCTCTAGCTCGTGTTCTTCCACTGATGAGACCAGATCCCACCTCACCCAACGGTTTCACTTCAAACTGGACTTCATGATCAGTGTGATGGATGCAAAGCACCTACTGCTGCGGTTCCAGGATAAAGAGGACTTCCTCCAACTACTGCTGTTCATGAGGAAAGTGACATATGCAGGGACATACTGGATCTCAGCAGCACTTTTGTTTCCACATGTGTATTTGATTGTATTCACTCCGGCCAATCTTTGACATGTTATTCCTGTGCTAGTGTTTAATTTCTTTTCAGGATCAAGTTCATAATTGTGCATTTGGCATTGATCAACATAGGACTTGATAGTATGAAGTTTTAAAAGTAGCATGAAGAATTAATGATACTTCATGAGCTCATGTTCCCTCTAAGTACTCTTTTTTTGGAACTGTGTCTTGGGGGTGGATAATTGCATAAGGAAGTAGAATTATAGGATTAAATAATGTATTTTAGTGATTATGCATGTTTTATCTTGTTGATTTTGTTTTACAAAGTGGAAAGGCTCATATTCATGTAGAATCATGGCCTTCAATACATTTGTACTTACTAATTTTCTTCCAATATCTACTTTCCAATCCCTACTTTAACTGTAAGCCAGTGGGTATACCATTTGAGCTTGGACTTGGGTATACCATAAAACCCAAAGTATCAGCTACCTCAGGTGACTGAAAAACTCTCACATAAAACCCATGTTAATAATGGTGATCTTTGTGATAAAAAAAACTTACAAGTTTTGTAACCACACATAACACTGTCTACATAGAGTTCTAGCTCAAAATGGAGAAGCAGAAATCTACAAGTTTATGTAACCACACATAACACTGTCTTTCACCCAACCTAGAATGGGTGAAAGACAATAAAATCTCAGATGCAACTTACCAAGAGGGTGGAGGTGAAGATCAATCATCCTCAAGCTCAACCTGTTACATGTAAAAATGTAACTAACATCAGAGTTGACAATTAACAACATATAAATAAGAATGAGATAAATGTAAATAAACTTACATATTCTCTGAACCATATTATGTGACTCCCAACAGCATCGTTCATATTTTTTCTATCTGCATCTTTGATAAACAAAGATGCAGTGGGATCATGGGCTATGAGTATAGAAACCTCAATAGTACTCACCACCTAACTTCTTCCCCATGACCACATTATCATTATCATCAGAGATAAGAATGCCGTTGGCAACTACTTCTCCAGAGAAGTTTTGGATCCTCACCCTCCTCCCCGTCAATGAATCCTGTTAAAAATTTTGAATATGGATGTCAGATATACATGCATTCCAACATATTAACACGGTTAGATTTCATTTACCTCTTTCTTTTGAGCATGACAAACACTTGCAGAACTCTGCACAAGTAAATGTAGATTGTCAACATTAAGCAATGTTAATAATGAAGTATGTCAACAGAAACTAATTACCTCATTATTGCTACGAGACTCAATTTTTTTATTCTTTCTTCGAGAGCTTCAATTTTTTCTTTTAGGCTTTCATTGTCCTGTCGCAGCTTTTGTTCACTTCTTGAACCCCACAAGCACTTTGGGGTAGGGCCCGTGCCTATGACACAGATTCTTCCAGTTTTGTCCCGTCCCATAACTTGCTCATAAGCGTCCCCCACGCTTGCAATTGAGCTTGATGTAGTTGATTGCTGTGTCAGCTTAATGTCTCGAATTTTATCCTACAATTTGAATGAAAAAATATGAATTTGCAGCACTATCCTAAATAGAATTATGTCAACAAAGAGCTTCCATGCATAATGAGAATAATGTTAAACATTAGACAATTAACAAAGCTAATTCATTATACAATCATTGCAGCACTCTCGTCATTAACTGGACCGCCAGCTTTCTTCATACGGGTCCTTATGAATAAGTCCCCACAATCAAGAGTGGCCCCAGTTTTTAGAAACTACAACATTGTACAGAAGATAACTTAGAAATAAACATAATTATTTTGAATTGATCAACTGAGATGCATATAAGACAATATATATGTTACCTCATCCTGGTATAAGATATTACTTTTTCAACTCATTTTCGATCCTAGTGTGTTCCCCCATGTGAAGGGAGTCAAGGAGCATAAGGAATGGCATGTCATTATCCTCTTGCTTACATATGACAACAACCTGCCAATGATTCCTACAAATTAACAAAAAATTAAACAATGATGATTTGTTGCTGAATTAGTGATGGATACTTAATACATAAAAAGGTTTAGGCATAACATATGCAAATTACAAGTAGAGAGTATGACTTCTCCAGCAAAGAATTCTTCTGTACAATTGTTTTAATTCTATTCACACCATCAGAAGTCAATCTACAAAAGTTAAACCATAAACTATCAAACATCTCAAAACGCTCTAAAAGCGTTGATGGAATCAACCCCACAAATACCTGCAAGTTCAAAAGTAATTAAAACACAACATGCTAGCCTTGGAAAAAATATTAAAGAAAAAACTTACAACACACAAATACTCACTCCACATTGTAATCACAGGGATTGTGCTTCCCCTCGACACAGACATGAATATCAAATATGATAGCATGGAAAATAGGATGTGATCGCCACCTAGATAAGTTGACTAATGATGTAGAAAGACAATGGCTAACTTAAACTAGGAAAAGGGAAGAGAACAGGAAGACTGACCTGGTGTCGCGGTCGTCATGGCCGTCGCGTCTCTGTTATCGCGTCAGTGGGAATCGACACGTCTTTGTCGCGTCACCCGAGGTCGTCGCGTTCTCTGAATGTGGGAGATTTGTTGCAGTGAGCTTCTTCTAGTCCCCCAGCCGGCTAGAGTACCAGAGCTTCTCGTAGACCTTGCTTGCTTGCCTGCCAATCAAAAGAAAACACAAAGAAAAGACCCTATTAGAACATGTAAAGTGTAGTATCTATTCCAAAAGATGAAATGGGACGGAGGATCATGGTGGGAACGCACCTGGGGTGGTTTTGAACCTCTGTGGGTGTGGGAAAACGTGGGTGGATGATAGATGTGCTCTATTTAAAAAGAACGTAAAAATGCATGTAGAAATAGAAAAGAGGGAGAGAGGAGATGATGAGCCCCATTAGGGCGACTTCCTGGCGTGGATGCAGCTCCAATGATGTGCCAAGAGATCCAGGAGATTGCTGAAGTCGCCTTCTTCACGTTCCTTGCTCCATTGATGGTGAAATGAGTGAGTTGTGAGGAGTGGAATGTGAAGGGAAATGAGTGGAATGAATGGCTGCGTGGCTAAGTCTTGTTCAGGGGAAATTTTGGCAGCCCTTCGGGGTGATCATGAGGCTCTCCTCGTCCACTAGGAGGGGTCATGCTTATATAGAGCTTGGAGTGAGAAAATTGGGTATTATCTCCTCAAAAAGATGTGGAAATTAAAAATGGGGGATAAAGCTCTATCAAAATCGGATATAGTGTTCTTAGGGGAGCTTGGGAGAGTCCCTAGGGCCGAAAGAATGCTCAAGGGGTCGGGATAAACCTCTTGGACCAAGTCAAAGTGCATGGGAGGATAAATAGGATGTGGTTATGGAGGCCAGAGATCTCGGTCCTTGTCGCGTCAGATCGCGGGGTCGCGACTAGAGACGCGATGGTACGGGGGGACGCGACAGCATTGCCCACATGCATGGATAATGCATGGGCTGTCGCGGCGGTCTAACCCGTCGTGACTAGAGTCGCGGCGCCACGATGCGTCGCGACAAGGAATCCGATTTATTTTGGATTATCCTCTTTAACCACATGCTAAAACAGGAGTCAAATCCTCTAAGGACTCTTTCAAATGATAGATTTCGGGATTTCAAGGCATTTTTAGTGGATTAATGGGCTCAGATCAAGGCAAATGATGGGCTCAGGGTCAGTGACTAATTAGGGGCCCACTAAGATAGCAGAAATGTGGTTCAACCCATTAGTCATAATCGGGTGTCTACACACATGTTCTTGAAATATTAGGGTGTCCAGCATCTCTGGCTCCCCATCATACACTTCTTTCATTGTTTTTTTTTTTGCCTTTTTTGCGTCAGTGTCGTATGATGGCCCTGTTTTCTTTTTTGGCGAGTCTTCTCTGTCTTCTTTGAAATCTACCACCGCAAATCTCTTCCGTCGGCCCCTTCAAATTGCAAATAACATGTTAACATCAAGCAAAAAAAAAATAACACTTAACATATTCAGTTAGAAAAATAACACTTAACCATTAGGCTTACATTTTAATGTCGTCTCTCTTCCTTGGCAACTTGTAAACTGCAATATTAAGAATTTGACGAATGAGAGGGTAAAACACAAGTAATATAACAAAGTCCCTTTTCTTATAATACTAAGAAAAACAAAGACAATATGAAGATAAATTATTTGTTTCATCAGAAGTGATGGTATTCTTCTCTTCATATGTAAATGTTATTTCCTGTTTCTCTTTCCCTTGCCTTGTAAACCTGACTGTACTCCAGATGACAGAAGCATATAAGTGTCTGTAGATTGTGCAGGTATTCTCTGCTAAATAACAGAAAGATTTAAGGGATTAAATATAATCCTCATATAAAAGAACATGTAGAACCACCAACCTGCAACCCACTTGTAAATCCCATCCCCCACCCAACACCACCACCACAGAAAAGGAAAAGAAATGTGCTATCAGCATAGCCTGTAAGGCTTAACACAATGAATATTGACCAAAAAATGGGAAGGCATGTATGTGTTTGGAAGGCTCAATAACATATGTCTTCAGATTGAGATTTCTACACCATCAATGTCGTCTCTCTTCCATGTGATGTTTGTCATAAAAAAAAACAACATCATCATCAATCTTTACATCTTTTGCATCATTTTCAGTAACTTCTTCATTTTGCATGTCAAAGTAATTTCTCGGCTTTGTTTTCCTCACAACAGACCATCCTTCCATTTTGGGATCCTCCCCATACCATACTTGTTCCACTTGAGAGGCCAAAACATATGGTTCACTTGTACGTAATTATAGTGTAGGTTGACCAATGTGAAACCTTCATCTGTCATTACTCCTCGCTGAGTATCAACCCAGTCACACTTGAAAACTAATACCTTTCTTTGATCGTAATAGTTCAACTCTAATATTTCTTGAAGAACACCGTAATATGTCACCTCATCTCGAATAGGAGTCTTGTCTTTAACACTGGAAAAACTTGAAGTTTTTGCAGACATAACAACCCCACTATTCTGTGTCTTCCTATGAAGCTCAATATGTTGAGTCTGAAAACGGAACCCATTTACTAAACATATGTTAAACTTCTTCCCCACATTCAATGGTCGATCTTTCAGCACAATTGTGTTTGCATGTAACCCATTCCTGTCATCGTCTTCTAAAGATTTGACCTAAAAAAAAAGGGTTACATGTCGGTTATCAGTAAAACACATGTGATGTGCACTAAAGAAAATGTTATATGTTTACTTACTTTACACTTAAACCAATCTGGAAACTGTAATGTATGACATCGCTCAATTTCCATTTCACTTGCTCGTGGTCTTGTTTTCCTAATTTCTTCAAGATCCATACTACATACAAATTGTGGACAATACATTAACGATCTTCTCTTGAGAAACAATACTTTAAGGGTGTTTCATTTGACTTACCTTATGTAAGGAGATATGTCCTCACAATTAAATAGTACATAGAGATGAGCTTGGTTCAACTCGTCATTCCTAAGATGACAAACGGTTCCACCACCTAAACATCGACCATTTCTTGAAAAATATCCCATCCTTTTTCTGTCATTTCTTCAGCCCCTTCATCTTCATTTCTTAAAGGTTGGTTAAGCCATGTCTCAACATCATCATCTAGATATCTCGAAGAAAAGATAAGAGTCTCCTCTGCTATATACCCTTCTGCCATTGACCCCTCTGGACGTGCCATATTCCGTACATAGGACTTAAGTTTCACCAAATACCTAGTGGAGATTAAAAAAAATTCAAGTATTAATAGCAGTAGTGTACAATTGTCAGGCACAAGTATAAGATTAACGCAATCTTTCAATGGGGTACATCCATCTGTACTGAACTGGGCCAGCAAGTCTTGCTTCGTCAGGTAAGTGGATGAGAAGATGTACCATTATATCAAAAAAGCTTGGCAGGAAGATCATCTCTAATCGACACAATATGTTTGCAATTTCTTGTCTAAGCTTATAGAAATCACTTGATGATGAAGTCTTCGAACATATTAGACAAAAAAAATTGCATACATCATTAATTGCAGATCTCAGCTCCTTTTGTGTCACTCCCCTCATTGCTACTGGAAGCAATTGTTGCATGAGGACATGACAATCATGACTTTTTAAACCCCAAATTTTCTTAGGATCATTGGGATTTACATGCCTTGATATGATTGATGCATAGCCATCTGGAACTTTCACACTTTTCAAAACATTGCAAATCATATCCTTCTCCATCTTGCTCAAAGTGAACATGGTAGGTGGCAATAGCAATCTGTTAGAATCCAGAGTTTGAGGTTGAAGAGTGGCCCTTATACCCAAATGTTGAAGATCATGTCGAGCTTTCAAACCATCTTTTGTTTTAGCATCAACATCTAACAAAGTTCCAATAATACTATCACAAACATTCTTCTCGATATGCATGACATCGAGATTATGTCTTAATAGTAAAGACTTCCAATATGGTAAGTCAAAAAAAATGCTTTTCTTCTTCCAATTGGTATGACACTCAAAAGTGGATGATGAAGTTGCAGCTTCCTTTCGTTTTCTTCTCACCCCCACTTTAAATTGGGAACTTTCTCAAAAGTAAATTTACGTGGATGCAACTGCTTAAGTATATCAACCCCAGATAACACACTTGGTCTGCCTCTCATTTCTTCTTTTCCATCAAACCTTCGTTTCATAGAACGAAACTTATGACCCACACCTAACCATCGACGATGATTAGTGTAACAGAATTTTTTACTACCTTTTAACCATAATGATGATGTATCTTCATTACATGTAGGGCAAGCTAATCGACCTTTAGTGCTCCAACCAGACAGATAACCATATGCAGGAAAATCGTTAATTGTCCAAAGTAGTGCAGCACGCATAGAAAATATTTCACCCTTATAAGCATCGAATGTTTCAACTCCGTGCCAAAGAATTTGTAATTCTTCAATAAGTGGCTGAAGGTAGACATCAATATCATTTCCGGACCTTTAGGACCCGGAATGAGCAACGACAAAAAAATACTTTGTGGCTTCATACACAACCATGGAGGTAAGTTGTATGGTGTCAACAACATAGGCCATGTACTATGACTCGTACTCATTATCCCAAAGGGGTTGAAACCATCACTTGCCAAGCCTAGGCGCACATTACGAGGTTCTAAACCAAAAGCATCAATCGCATCTAACGCTTTCCAACAAGGGGAATCAGCTGGGTGCCTTAGAATGCCATCTTCTTGGCGTTCATCACTATGCCAACACATGGTTGCAGATGATTTACTGCAAGTGTATAATCTCTGCAGTCTTGGAATCAATGGAAAATGCCGAAGAACTTTCTTTGCAACCTTAATCTTCTTATTATGACCACTTCTTTCAGTTCCTTTCATCCATCTACATTCTCCACATTGAGGACAATGATCATAAGACTCATACTCTTTCCGGTACAAAATACAATCATTAGGACATGCATCAATTTTGTGATAGTCATATCCCACTTTACCAATGACTTTTTTCAATTCATAGTAAGTAGCTGGCAACACATCACCTTCTGGAAGAGCCTCTTTCAACAGCTTCAGAAGCATGTCAAATGATTTGTTGCTCATTTTGCCTCTGCATTTTATGTTGAACAATCTGACTATAAATGAAAGCTTGTTGAATGTCTTGCAACCAGGGTACAAAGGTCGTTCCACATCTGCTAACAACTGTTGAAATTCACCATATACTCCTTATTATCATCCATTGACTTCACTTCTGGATGTTTTGAATTTTCCTCACCAATGACATCCTCCAACATCGAATGCAGACCAACATTCTTCGGAAGTATTGTACGTGTAAAATCCGTAAGCATGTGACTGGAAGAAGAACTACTCCGTGGAACTTCCAAAATTGTTTGTCTTTAATGACTCCATATTGAAACAAATGTTGTCTTACTATTTCCTTTTCATGTTTCAAGAGGCATACACACTTCAAACAAGGACACTTAATCTTTGTTGATGGAGCAAAGTGAGAAGAAGCAAATTGAATGTATGTGTCAACTCCATCCATATATTCCCTTGTATTCTTCAATTTATCCATCCAACTCCAATCCATAACGTCTAACTACAAAAAAAAATCCATTTACATTATATTCTTCATACTAGAAATGTTGCAAGATGTCTAATGAATTGTCTTACGATAGGACAAGGTAGAGTACATGGCAAAGAACATGCCAAAAAGCTGAAAATAGAGTGTCCCAAGGCATGACTCAACTACGGTATGATATATCACTATGTGTTTTACTTACTTTAGCTCAACGCCAGGAGTATTATACTACTTACCCTGCCAGGAATCGGAATGTCTAGCGCAGTGTTAACAGGAAAAGTGGCATTTCAATGTACAGAGATTTATAAAGAAAGAAAAGAAACAACATGAGACAATCTACACCGGATACGGCAAACATATGGGTTTTTCTTTTAAGAAACTAACGATAATCGGCTAATATAAAGGAGGACTCTTTGACGAAGAATGCGGCGGAACAGTAAGTGATTGCAAGGCTCATGAGTTTTGTTAGCATGCAGAATCAAACAGATGGAGACCTTTTTTAAGTTGCTGATCTCCCATCATGAACCTTAATAAACTATTGGGGATCACAGTGGAATGTTGCATAAAAATGGGATGACACAAGCAGAGATACTATTAAAAATTAACCAGACTCCTAAGAACCGGGGAAGAAACCATTTTTCTATTAAACAAGCACCCGATTTCACAACATCAGAAGAAAAAAAAGGAAGATTGTTCCAGAAACTGGCGCATAAACAAGGGATTTGGAGTACCCAAGACGGCACACAGGCAGTTCTTCTGACTAGTCTTAAAAAGTCCCTAAACTCAACCCCATGTAGAAAAGATCGATCCCTTGTGTACTGCAGGAGGATGGCCAATGAAAGGGCCGAAATCCGGCCGAGGGGTCATGCAATAAGCATTTGTCTATCTGAAATCTTGACCCTTTTGATGATGCGGCAAACACATTCAACCTAACCCAACCACGAGGGAGACAAAGAAGCTAAGAAAATGGAAAAGAGTACTCACCTTCGCCGCGATGGACTCACCTTTGGCGATCAATCAGCCCACAACTTTGCAAAAAACAAACCACATGCAGCAACACAGCGTTCGTGAGAAAACGGGTGATAGGGGACGAGCAGTCGGAGAGGCCAAACACCCGCTACGAAGCGGAGGAGGAAGAAGGTGATGGGGTCGGCAGGAGACGCCCGGCGGCGTGGAGGACACGCGGAGGAATAGGGGAAGGAGGAATGGGTGGCCGGAGTTCCCCTGCTGTCGCCGCAAGTTCACAGCCTGCAAGTTCGCCGCCATTGCTTGCCCTAAACCGCTGACGGCGCCTTCTCCCAAGTTCCGCCGCGCAGCCTGCCTGCTACCGCCTCCTGCTACCGCCTTCTCCGCAAGTTCGGCAGGAGACGCCACTGCTTGCCCTTTCGCCGTTCTTGCCCTATCGCCGCTGCTGCCCCTTTTCCCTTTCGCCGTTGTTGCCCTTTTGCCGGCAGGAGGCAAGGAGAGTGGAGAGGTCGAAGGAGGAGAGTGGAGGCCAGGGGTCGAAGGAGGGGTTTTTTCTCCCTTCAATCGGGGCGCGGGACTTCCAAAGTTGAATGGGCACCCAATTAAAACTCCGTAGCTAAATGAAATAGTTATGTGCTTACGATATTACGCCATAGGGGTAGGCATATCTTAAAAGTTAAGAACAAACTTTGTCTGATGTACTTACGACATGTATAGTCCGTAAGTATAGATATGTCTATCCATACGAATACCTTACGAATATACTGAACCGTAAGCATCTTTTGTAGGCAGAGCTAAGATTTCTTGTAGTGTGTTATGTGCGCCGATAAGCTGAACGGCGGGGGTGATGGTGTGTGCCGATAAGGTTGAACGGCTTAGCCTCCCCCGCACATCTGTGCAAGCTCCACGGATAAAGCTGAACGACGGCTTGGTGGAGTGGGAATACGCTCCACGGATAAAGGTTGAACGGCTTCGGAGTCCCTGGCGGAGTTTTGGAGGTCGGGACGTTACAATTTCTGACCAAAGAATCGTACTGATGGAGTGGGAATACTCTCCCTTTTGGGGGCGGGTACATTCTCTCGAGTTGCTAACTTTGAGGACTGTTTTTGAAAAAAAAAAAAAAAAAGTCCCACGTTCAGAGGCTATTAATTACCGGCGTGGTATATGGTTGTTCTCTAGCTTCTTCCTAAGGTGAAAAAAGAAATGACATATGAGATATTCATTTGAAAAAATGTAAGCCTTTTATACATCAAGGAGTATTAATTTTTTGTCATTATATTCGATAATATAATAAGCTAGCTATTGCCTGACAGACCCAGATTCTCCTCATTTTTTTCTTGACAGGTTGTTCTCCTCCTCATTCATAAGGTGAAAAAAGAAATGACATGTTCAACGGGAACTTTTGCACAAGATAGGTCTTTTTTATTTGGAGTTGCATATATAGATGTCTTTAACTTTAGAAAATGTCTCAATATACATATTTATTTATATATATAACCATATCACCTAAAGATACATCCAAATGTATCCCTTCCATTAGCAAGGAACCATATTCTCTCCGTAGACTAATGAAAGCAAACTGTGATAATGTCTAATATTTGTAAGATCAGAAAATTTTAGGAAAATTAATTCTTGGTCCCTAGAAGTGTAGGCCCCTTCACTGTAGGTCCCTGTCGGAAACGTCTAAACGAAGAAGTCCATACATTTTTCTAGATGTGAACTTCTAGTCCCTAATTTGTTGGGATCCATACGTTAGGATCCCCTAGTGACTTTTTCCATCTTCCGGGCATTAATGAGTTTTCTAAATTCCATTTATATATCGTCATTGTGTTTGATGCTTCCCATGCGTCTTTTTAGACCTTCCCTCCTTACGTTTGAAGATAGAGTATTTCACAATGAAAGTCCGACTACAGTTCTTGTTAAAGTGTAAAATATTGGCTACTGAAGAAGGACAATACTGAAGTTAAAGTAAGAATGCTCAGAGTGAATGTAACAAAGTACGTGAATCGATCACGAACTAATTTAAATAGTGGCTGTTTAGAAGCATTTAACCCTATGTGAGTTAAGGCAAAAACATGGTACAACACTATCGCTTTTAAAGTCCCGCCACGACCTTAGTTAAAGTTAACAAAATTGTCGTTGAAACAAGATAGTAATTTTTCTCTGTTAAAATAGTATTTGGTCCTTATAAAGTAATAGATGAAAATCACTAAGATAGCAATTATATTGTCTATTAAGGAAGTAGTTGTCCTATGTTAAACAAATAGTTTTTTGCCAGTTAAATCCATCTTTTAAAATCATTGTAGTTGTTCTCCGTTAAAATAGTAAGTTTGACAGTTATAAGAGTAGGTTTTCCTATTACAGTCATTGTTAAAAAATCGTCGTAGATGTACTTGTTTGTTAAAATTGTAGTTCAAAGCTGATAAAGTTATAGTTTTGTGCGTTAAAATAGTAGTTTTCCACTGTTTCTGTTAAAATAGTAGTTCAAAACTGATAAAGTTATAATTTTATCTATTAAAATAGTAATTTATCAATGTTAAAGTAGTATTTGTTCTCAGTTAAAGTAGTAGACCAAAATCATTAGAGATGTAATATTTGTCCATTAAAATGGTAATGAAAATTTTTGAAAAAGATGGAGAGAGAAGGACAGTGTGCAGACGGCGAGAATTTTTTTGATTTTTTATTTTATTTTCAAAGCCTCGTCGCCCACGCCGCAAAAGGCGCGAGGGACGAGGCTACAAGCGCTTCCCGTACCAAGGTACAGTGGAAGCCGCTTTTCCCGATTTTTACTTTTCTAACATCCATAACAAACAATGCCTTAGTCCCCTTAGAATTTTACTCGCGTGCGGTTTCAATCTGCACTCCTCTCCATCGGTTGAAATTTCTCTAGCTAGTGTCTTAAAAGATTAATCCAACATTCGAATTAACATGAAAGTGGATCACCAATGCTTGCGACTGTTTCTTTGATGATAAAACCCAAAAAAATAGGCTTAAGTACCATCGAGTTAAAAATAAGTCCACCACCATAAACATCACAACCGTCGATTCAGATGATCATTTGATCACTCTATCAAGTGTTCACTAGAAGAAATAGGACATATGTCAGTGACATACAACCGTTGACAAAAGACGGATAGTCGTTGACATAGACTTATGTCAGCGGTCATAAAGTCGTTGATAAAGTTGTTGACAAATTTGTCGTCGACTAATATTTGTCAGCGGCTACCATCAACCGTTGACATATAAATCATATGTCAGCGGTTAACAGTGGATGACATATATTGGATATCTCAATGAATTGCGGCCATTGACATATATAACATATGTCAGCAGTTGGTGATTGTTGATATATTAATAATATGTCAGAGACTTCACACAGTAGCTGACAAATATCTACTTTTTAAATAAAAAATAAAAAATTTCTCGTCGCCTCCTCCCCTGCAAACCACCTCCCCAACCTTGCATCCCCCATGGCACAACAGCGACACAGAGGGCTGGGATGGCTTGCTTCTTCCATAACCTTCACCATGTGGACCCCCTCGCAGCGTACTCGTGATGTCGTGATCATCTGCCTGGTGGAGACGAGGCAGCCGGTGTTGCGAGGACGAGGCAACGCCAGATCGATGAGGAGGCCTTCGTAGTCAAAAAACCTAAATCATCTGTTTGAAGATGGAAAAAGAAGGGGACATGCACGGTAGGTAGACTGTCCTAGTTGGTGTGTAGCAAAGTGTAACAAGTCGCACCTAGGGTTCTAGTTGATAGAAGGTGTTGACGAATACGGCATCCGCCTTCTCCAGGTTCGAGAACTGCTTGATCACCATGTCCAAAAATGTCGGATAATGCCCTAGTCTTGAGATGAGTGACAGCGTCTCTTTGAGGCTAAGCGCCGACAGCCCCTCGACCGACACCATTGGGTCTGATGCCGGCACAAACAACCGCCCATGCCATGCATGGTGATGGACAACGTTGACGCAGGGCTGGGTGAAGAAGGCTGCCGCTAGCAAGCCCATCCCCTTGGTGACGTCTAGCGCCCACGAGAGGAAGGCATCGTACATGACCGCCCACACCGGGCGGCCTCGGGCGTCCTCCTCTCGGACAAGCTCCGCTAGCGTCCTCAATCCCGCAGCCTTGAAGTCGTCCAGGTATGACTGGACGCTCTCGGCGCCCTCACAACCGACGTCGTCGTGGCCATCGGAGATATTACCGACGATGCCCACCATGCCCGTCTTCTCCGGCTGCGGCGTCGACCTGGCGACGAAGTAGGTGATGGCGATGGTGACTTGCAAGCCTCGCGCGGCGAGGTAGTTGCCGAACTCAAGGATTGGGTTTATGTCGCCCTAGGTCGAAGGGGGAAGAAAAAGTAATTATTTGTCTGTGGCTCTTTTTAGTCGAAGACAAATATATCCTTTGTTAACGGCTACAATATAGCCGGTGACAAATGGTAAGTTTTTGGAGGAAATAACTCGCCATTGTTTTTTGATTTATTCACTATTTTATTAATTATTTGTCAACGGCTAGATGAAACCGATGACAAATACATTATTTGTCAACAGCTAATCTTTAGCCGTTGACAAATGAGAAGTTATTGGCGGGAAATATTCCGCCATTTTTTTTACCATTTTCTTTAAGTATTTGTCAACGACTCAATATAGTTGTTAACAATTATAACATTGTTTTAAATGTAGCCGTTGACAAATCAATTATTTGTCAATGGCTATATTTAGTCGTTGACATATGCTGAGTATTTGTTAATAGTTGTATAAAGTCGTTGATATATGAATGATATGTCAACAGTTAATATTAGCCGCTGGCATATATTCGTTGACAAATATTATTTTTCTTATAGTGACTAAGATCGATGACCAATTTATGTAGTTGTTGGGTCGATGTATTAATTTGAATGTCATAACAACTTTGGCATGTTCTGATCAGAAATCTAATGGACGACCCAATTCTAGCCAGACCATGATTTCATGACTAACACAACTATGCAATTTTGGAAAGTATTCATGCATGTCTCTGGCAGTACTGCATATATCTCCATCTTTGGCTAGTTATGATACATGGACCAGGTGTTTGGGGAAACTTCCGCATGGCTTCCCGAGGAGAAAACAGGTGGAGCAGCCCGTTTGAACCAACTGCATATATATGGTGTTCTCGCCACAGGGACGATGAGCACGTGTGCTGGCAGCTGTTGGCTGCTCAACTTGTACCTCACTTTTGTCGCATTTGGTCAACGGGGAAGGTCTGTCCAGTGGTTTATGAAGAGTAGTGTAAAATGAAATGCCAAGATTTCTAACTTTTTGACGTTAATAAACTAAATCAAATTTCACGTCTATAAGATTGATAAGTACGTAAAAGAATGTGTTTTTCCATCTGTACATTGTCAAAAAGAATAACCTATATAGCAAGTTTAGGGATGGTATGCCGAACTGTACCTCAACTGAGTGCCCACAACCCTCTGCAAACTCCTCCAAAAACCTGAGGTAAACCTGGGATCCCTATCAGAAACAATGGTGACGGGAATGCCATGCAATGGCACAATTCTGTCCAGCCTGTCTACTGCCCATGACATGCTCACTACTAGTAATCTGCATACCTTTGTCAACCTATCAACAAAAACCCATATGTCATTGTGTCCTTATGCTATCCTGGGCAAACCTACAACAAAGTCCATTGCTATATCATCCCATTTCCATTGCAGTATTGGTAAGGGCTGCAACAAACCACCTGGCCTTTGGTGTTCCGCTTTAACCTGCTGGCATATCAAACATCTAGTTATGAACTCTGCAATTTCCTTCTTCATACTCAGCCACCAAACATATTTCATCAAATGTTGGTACATCTTCGTGCTTCCTAGGTGAATGGTATATACCTCGATCAATATGCTTCCACTAACACTTTCTACTTCACCCCAGCTTCACTTGGAACATATAACCTATGCCTGAACCGAACCACACAATCATCATCTATGGTGATGTAATATCTTGTACGTTCGGATCAAGGTTTACCAGGTTTGGAGGCCAATGTGTGGCCCATTGGTAGACCATGTGGGTCAACATGTGTTTATCCAGGTTGGTGTGGCAGGTTGGGAGGCTAGAGGATTGGAATTTCCAGCCCAAACAGACCTCTATCGGGCTCATTAAGAATGCGACATAACCAGACGTCGCGATTCTTAGTTGAACGCGACCACCTGCCTTGTCGGGATTTTGAACTGCTTTTACGTGAGCGCCGCTGCATGCGCGCCGCGTGGCGCATGCAGGACGTCGGGGTTTAAACGCATCGGCGGGGTACGTCGCATTTCTAAACGCGACGGCCTGATACGTCGCGATTCAAACTTAGTGTGTTTTGGGCTTCTTCCCTAGCCCGAACAGTGCAGTTGCACTGTTCAGCTGAGAGAAGCTGTGCTATGGAGTTTTTGGGCAATTCTGGCTATTTGCTGCATGTTTGGTGTGATTCTAGCGCAAGGAGGAGCTTCGAAGCGCGATGAATCTTCGGGTGACGTCGGTTTTGCATTTCACTTATTCGTAGGGGAATTCTACCTTGTTTTCCCTTGTGTGGACTGTGTAGTTTAGGGTTTGAGGTTTTTGAGGTAGGAATTGAATGAGCATGGTAGGAAGCCTGCCTAGGGTTTCATTTAAACTGTTGTTTACTGCTTTATTAGCATGTGTATCTCTGTGATGTGATTTCCAGAATGGTAATTCAGGGTTTGCCTTTGCTGTCTGAAAGGCGACAGAACCAGTCGTCGCGATTCATCTGAACGTGACGACATAGCCCGTCGCGATTCAGACATTAAGGCGACGGGTTGGTCTGTCATGATTCAAGGTAATTGGAGACCTCTGTGCTGGTCACGGATTAGAATGTGGCCACCTGAGCACTGGGGTTCTATTGCAAGTTTACTTAGTTTCTATCCTACATTGCTTGGGCAGTGTTAGCCATGCAATGTAGGGACTGTACGGGTCATATCGACTTGTACCGTGGTTGTTAATGGGAGGTTTTGCGTGGAAATGTGTGCATAGCAAGTCGAGTTATAACGCCTTCCGTGGTTACCTCTCCAGTCGGTTACCCAGACACCTGGTGCTCGAGTTTTGTCGCAATACAGTGAGTATCGTCAAGGTCTGAGTCATCTTCCTGGACACCCTCACTCCTGAGTTTGAGTTGTACGTCCGATTGAGGGAAAGCCGGCAAGGGATAGAGACACATGTTTGTGTGTGTGCGGTCGCTTGTAGCACGCTCGTGGTTGGGGGATGGACACCGGTAGACGTACTGGTCCCCAGGTAGTCCTGTTTCCAGTGCCAAATTTTAGGGTTCTCGACCAGAGTGCCTAAAGGTGTCAAACTTGGGCCTGTGGCTGTGTAGTATGCAGAAGTGGTGTTAGTTGTCTCCACAGTTCTTGTCTTGTTGAGGTGGAGCAGCAGTTGGACCTTTCGTATGTGGCTGCGAGTGGACTTGTGTGACGGATCGGGGTATTTATGCCCGATAAGGCTCCATATGCAGATCCGCCTCCCGCGAACGGACCAAAGTCTCGCAAGGGATATCTCACACACGTGTCCAGTAAGAATATAAAAGACAACTATACAGTATAAAACACAAGAAAGTACATGTGCTCATACCTGCATATAACATTTTACAACTGTCCCATTACATAATTACATGTCCAAATAAAAAGTACAACTACCTAGGGCATACCCCGAGGGAGCACAAACTCACACAAACTAACTACTACACTACTGCTGGTGGTACAAGTCTGACACAACGTCTCCACAAGTCGAATCATCGGTAAGCCCTGAAAAGAAATGTAGGGGAGTGAGCCTCAACAAGTCACAGGCTCAGTATGGGACCACCCAAAAAGCAACACACGAACCAGGAAGAGTCCTCAACCTAGAGGGGTCTCACTGGCAACACTGATAGCCAAACCATGGCATGCTCACAACATTATGATAATTAATAATTAAACATAATCTTAACAACAAACATAAAGTCCTCGGAAGGAATGTGGGATTACAGGACTAGTACAACACTACTAGTCTGCCCAACAGCAGCAGTGCCTAAACCACAGTCTCACTGGCACACTGCTACAACAACTGGTTGCCTAAGCTATAAGTCACACAGGCAAAGCATTGCCTAAGCTACTAGCTTCACTGGCATGCCTCCAAACATATGGGTAACAGGATTACTAACCAAGAGCTAATCCTTTATACCCTTAAATCAAAATGTATCGAATGTAACACTTAAGAAACAAGACTGGCTACCACGATGCCAATCCATCGCACACTAAATCATATTCGGAAACTTACCCAAGGAAGGGTAAAACACAAGTGGAAGGTCTCACCACATGACCTCCACTTCACCACCTGAAAAGGTTAAAACTCAGCGTACTACGAGAAACCAGTACCCATAAAGAGTATAGGTACCTACCACCACGAGGTACCATCACGGAACGCAAACACAACTGTGCCACCGCGAGGGCATGCCACAACCAATCAAATCACAACCAGTGAGTCTCTACTCACTAACCACAATAACTATCGTGCCAACACCAGGTCACACCTCGAACGGGTCAAACCTCGACCACGAGTCACAAACTCACGAACCACAGCCAGTGGCAAAGCACGAGTCGGAGAGAACAACGCCACCACACGGGAACGGACTACTGGCTGATCAGGCCAGTATCTAACCCGGACAACACAACACAAGAACAACCTCTCAGCCTCGCAGTCACGGACGAAAGGTCCAACTGCCGCTCCACGAGAATAAGTCAAACAACTGTGGAGACCAACCAACACCACACCTGCAAACACACAGTTGCAGGCCCATGCTTGGCACCTCTAGGGTCTCTGGCCGAGCACCCTAAAGTGAGGCACTGGAAAATAGGACTAGCTGGAGACCAGTGTCGACTACTGGCATCCGTACCCCCAACTACGAGCGCGCTACAAGCGACTGCACACCCACAAACACAAGCCGCTGCACTACTGTCGTCTTCCCCTCAGCCGGACGTACAACTCAAACACAGGAGTGAGGGTGTCCAGGAAGACGACACAGACCTCAACGGTACCACACTGTACTGGGACAAACCCCGAGCACAACAAAACACAACGTGCCTGGCTCACAAAGAACCTGGGGTACCCGACTAGAGAGGCATTCCGGAATAGGCGCCGGACCACCACACTCGACTAGCACACAAACCACGATATTTACATATATAGCCTTTATTTATAATTACATGTGTTAGGATTAGCTTAACATCGGTCACCATGTGACCCCAAAGCTATCCTACACCAACACATACATAAACCACAATCTTACTTATCATCGGCCACCTCGTGACCTCCGTGGCAACACACACACCACTTAATACATAAATCAGTATAATATTCTTCGAAAGACAACAACAAACCAGGGCTAGGTCCACACGTGACCTTCACTGCCCAATCACCTCAAAGTAACTACACAAATTATATTACAATAATCATAACGACACCCACTAGCCATGCACACACATGCATGACACACAAATCATGTAAACACCACAATGTCATGGCTAGGTTCACACAGAAACCTCACTGCCACAACACCACAGACTAACCACAATAATTAAGATACAATAAACATAATGACGTACGATGTGCCATGCACACACAAACCACATGCACAGCATCCAAACCACGTAGACACCACGTGTATAATACACCAACCAGGTGCACCACACGTAAACAACATGTCCAACACATGGACAACACGCTCCGAGAGCGCTACGAGTGCCAACGCACCACACATACTACGTAAACACCAAGCCGAATACGTACATAACATAATTACCACATAAAACATGCCCATTTCGTGAGCTATACACTCCATGAGCGTAACAAGTGCACTGGCTCCACTTGTCATTGACATGCACAACAAATACCACTAACTGAATAATCAAATCATTAAAAACATACATAACTAGACCTCACTGCTGAGGTCGCAACATGGGGCACTGTCGCCACCAGATCGCGACACCCTGACAGACTGCGATCAGAAACCTTAACGCGACAGGGAGCAACAGCGTAATGAGATCGCGCCACCCCAACAAGTCGCGATAGGAAACTCTAACGTGACGGGTTCACTTGTCGTAACCAGGTCGCGACAGGAACCTGGGACGCCATCAGATCGCGACCCACCTATACGTCGCAACAGAAAGCTTAATGCGACAGATCGGGCTGTCGCGACATGGTCGCGACACCCTGGGCCGTCACCTTCGCAGGCGAAAACCCTAATCCGGGAGGAATTCCATGGATTACCATTCCAGACCATTCAAACCATGCTTAATTCACGTTTTACATGCTTTAATGGATACCCTATCATGGTATCTACTGTTTATAAACTGAAAAACACATCAACCACACCATGCACATGATTCAAACATCAAAACGAGGTAGGATCTCCCTACCTTTGCGAAGAACACGAACTCCCGGTGTTTCCCCCACTCCACACGACGTCCTCGCGGTGAGAGCGCGCCGAGAACTCCACAAGAACCTCAAATCGCCAAGAAACTTGCGCAGCAGCTCCCCCTGGCCGAGCAGAGCTTCCCCTGCTCTATTCGGCTGGGGCTCCTTAAAAACGCACAGCGGTTGGGATCGCGACATACACCCCCGCCGCGACCTCATCGCGACTTAGGTGACCGTCGCCTTCCCAAATCCGACGTCAGCAGACCGCCCAGTGCACGACACTTGGCGCGCATGCAGACGGCGACGCTCAACGGCGGCAATAGGAACGCGACCCCCCAGGGCTGTCACGTTCACAACGCGACACATACCCCTATCTCGTTGACAGGCAGAAAACCTGTGAGCGCTTTGGGCCCAATCTGATGGCCCACTAAGCCTCACAACTCGCGCGTAACACCTGAAACGCAATCGAATAGGCCACACACTGGCCACCAAACCCACTAAACAAGGATCCACAAAGATCCGAAAAACGCGCGTCATTACAACTTGTGTTGTTTGTCCAGGTCTGTGGCTGGTGTTATGAACCAGTTCTTGTGACTCGTGTGCGGCGTGCCCTTCTGTAGCTTGTGCACGTGGTTGTGGTTTTCCGTTTACTTAATTTACAGATGCAGCATCATGCGTAGGTGTTATTTATTTTAGATGCTTTACAGCTTTACTTAACCGATCTGTTGTACATTGTGTTTCTCGACTTTGGAGGAGTTTCCCTACTAAGCCAGTGACTTGTGAGGCTCACTGTAGCAACCCGAAAATTTTAATACTTAAAAAAAAAATCAAAATAATAATTTCTTTAAAATGAAATAATAGGAACATACGTACCACTATCATATGTGCAAGAATACATCGAAAAATTTCTTAAAAATTATTAATCAACCCCAAACATTATTTCTACGTGTTCCATGAAGAAATTCATGCAATGGAAAATCTGATTGGCCAAGTGTACTTTGCAACGTGATGAATTATCCAAATTAGGAAACTAAGTCGGAAAACCGTTAACACGGAAAGATAACGCGCCCATAAATTAAATGAACATGTCGGAGAGACTTCCAACATCATGTGATGATTAACCATTAACCGGTTTGGACCAATGGACCTCTCATAGCCTATGAATAAATTCAAATAAGAAAATGCAATAAAATTCATAACTCTATTATTCCCTAATTAAAAAGGGAAAACCTATAAGATAAATTCCAATAAATAATGGGCTTGGTTAAATGGACCCATTAGAAATTAGTGGGCCAAAATAAGGATTTTAAAATAAAGAATAATGGGAAAATACCCTAAATTCGCAACTTAAATATTACTAAAATAGAAAAGAGGCATTTAATGCATTAAATAAGTAATTTGGGTTGGAATTGGATTCCTAAACCTACCCTAGTTGCTTGGCCACAAATTTAGCTCTCTTCCCAACCCAAATAGAAGTTCTAATACTTAGAAAGGGAAGAGGAAATAGGAAATTCAGAATTAAATAGGAGTTAGAGTCCTATTAGGAAATAGAAAGCAAAGAAGCATAAATACTCTCCTAATCACCCAAGGCTGGCCCTAGCTTGTTGCTGGGACTTGCTGGAGGTGGAGAAGAAGCCAAGGAGAGGAGGAATTCATGGGGAAAAGGCTTCATCAAGCTTCATCCCGAGTTCTTCAAGTTCTAGCCCTATAAGAGTAAAACGACTAAAGGTAGGCATTCTCACGAGCAAAACCTAATTAATTTTGTCTGTAGATTGTTCCATGGACTAAGAATAAAACCCTCAAGTTTCATATTTTTCCATCAAGCCAATCTTGTATGGTTGATTTTTGAAGTTCTGCAAACACCATGAACCAGACCCTTCTTCATTATTCTTGATCTCCATGTATACTCAACCTCGTGCTCTCAAATTTTAACTGGAGTTACTGATGGATGTTAGGCATCTTTTGCCCCTAGAAGCTCTAATTTTCATCCATCCTTCGTCACGAATTAAATCTTGCATCATCTTGATGATGTACTATCGCGATTTAACCTTGACTTGTGTTACAAGTTCCATACCTCTTTGTGGAGTCGTTTTGAGACCAAGTGTTCAACATAGAACTTGTTACTCTATAAGTCTATTTTCATTTGGCACTGGTTTCTCCAACTTTTGTTGACTGTGCTGAGAGTATTAATTAAAACATGAACACCATATTAGATTCATGTAGTCAGTCCCAATACGTCTTATTACATAGACAAACGAACTTTGTTTCTCGATTATGTGCTACTGTACAAAGTATTAGAAGCACTCTAACTAACAAAGGTTGTTTCACCCGATTTGGATCACCCTAGCATTTGTTTTGATTTTTCAAACCCACAGGTGTCAAACCCAATCCAAGTCGGAGTTGGAAATAGGTAGAAAAAGTAACCCAAACGTCATTTTCAGGTAGCGACAGGTCGACAGGTCGACACGTCGCTACCATAAAGCGACAACATCATGGTACGACCCATACATAAAATCAGACAGTTTCGTGGTCTTCTTCAGAAGGTGACAAGATGATGGTCGCCTTCACTTTCAGAAGGCGACATGCAATATGTCGTGTTCTGCCTATGTCCACTTAATCGACCATAACTTTTTCTATAGACCTCGGATTGACGACCCATTTTCTTTGCTGGATTCCTCATTAAAAAAGCTTCAATGTGGTATATTCATGTGTGAGATTTAAATGAAAATTCAATGATATATGACCTTAGGAAGTGAAGGGATGGGACTGCATTTGCCTTCTAAAAGGCATAAATCTTGGTTTTCGTCGTTTTGTGTCGTTCCTTGCATGTGTGAGTTTGATCTATTCTAAGAAGGTTCTAGAAAG
This sequence comes from Colocasia esculenta, assembly GCA_014218235.1. NCBI lineage: Eukaryota > Viridiplantae > Streptophyta > Magnoliopsida > Alismatales > Araceae > Colocasia > Colocasia esculenta. The sequence goes on along the minus strand of CM024757.1, from coordinate 26,535,140 downwards.
TATTATCATGCATTTAACAACCTATATGAAAGTTAAAACATGTTCACATGATTTTTAATTGATCTTAAGTTCATGATCATGCTCTCTACCTACTGATTATTCACTTTCTTGCCTTGTTAACGAACTTGCTAAAAACTCATAGTTACTTGCTAAAATTGGTCATGCATGTTTTAGTACTCATGATACTTGCCATATATAGAGTTTCCAAAAATAAAGTTTCCATAAATGGAGTTTTTATAACTAGAGTTTCTGTAATCGGATTCACATACACACTTGAGCGATTCTCACGCCCGGCATGCGCATACACTCTAGCACGATAGAAAAGCCTTTCTTGGATTGTGGTGAACTCTCCGTCGGATATTCCTTTCGCCGGACTAGTGACCCCTTGACCAAGGCCTCCGTAAGTCTCCTTTGTCCATGGATTCCCACACGGTCGACGAGCTGGTTGTACCCTAACACCTATGATACCTTTTAGGGATCGGCAAGATCCAAACGGCTTTAGTTTGCTCTCATTCTTATCTTGAATCATGCCGGACCTCTGGACCTGTGCGTAACATGGCCAGCGGAAAGGTAGTGTATTCCACCTGACTGCCAACGCCGTACGCATGTGTTGTGCAACTGTTACTATCCCTCGTTACTCAACGTTTCTTGTGCAATGACCATAAGATCTTATCTATACTCTACTCGCTCGTCTATTCACATTCACTCTACTATCTCGTCTCTCTCGTCTATTCATCTAGTATTCTCTTGGTACTCTTTGAGCTGTGTGGCTCCTACTGTTTTGTACTGTTCATGACTGTCTAGCACTATAATATGGGTCTTGTGACTCTACTGTATCCAATGCATACTGTGCAGGGCACGGAGAGTGTTCGAAGGGCTCCAATCTAGTCCTAGGGGCAGAGAGCCACCCGAAAATACCTGTAGGGGCTATAGACGGTGTTCTGCATTGCACCGGTTCTGACTGACTGTTCTAAATTGGCTAGACATCTGACTGTTATACTATTAGTCTGAAGAGTTCAGACGTACTATGCGATTACTGTGCTATCGTAGATTGTTACTGAACGACTACTGTCCTAGAAGTGACTACTGTTGTATTCTACTGTGCACCGTTGTGCAACCATACCTGCTATCTCGTTACATGCTACCTCGTTACACGCTATCTTGTCATATATATGCTCTACTTGCTCTACTTGATACTTGCTATCTTGAGTTATTGCGTTCTATCGTGACTTGATTGCATTCAAAGTGCTATACTCTCTCGTTGACTATTAACAATAAAAGTGCTATATTTTCTCTAGGCTATCTACGGATAACCAAGTGTCATTACTATTTCGATTGACGAAAGTTAATCAAAAGTGCTATACTATCTCGATTGATGAGAAACAATCAAAGTGCAATTTACTCTTTACATGATCATCTACTATCATCTCTTCTTGCTATACATGTCGCTTGCTATTCTTGACAATGTCGTTACTTGCTATTGTTGGTATCGTTTCTAGCGTGACTTGACTTTAATTATCGTGCTATACTTGATTCGTCTGCTATTTGAACCATGTCACTTGTGCTATTACTTTCTCAACTTTACATGACTCTCTATATCATTAGTTGCTCTGCCATTTAAAATATTAATTATTTAAAGCCTGTTTAATCTTGAGATTTAAGTCATACTGGGCGTTATCGCTCACCCTTCGTTATTTGTTATTGTGTCTCAGGTAAGTCAGACAATGACGTCACACACACCAATGGGACGGGACCAGTGTGATGAGCGACCTGGAGTCAGTTGATGAAGTTGCCCTAGTACTATGGAGTCTAATAGTTATTGCTTTAGATTTCTTTTCAGTGTAATGATGTCATTGAGCCCTAGGTATTGGCTCCGAATTAGTGGTTGTAATAGTCTTAGTGATTTTATAATGAAATGAAGAATTTATTTCAATTATTGTTCAATAGATGCTCTGAATTATTCAACTGTTGTACATTTTACTCGACTATATACTTGATTCACGTCTCCCCGATTTATTCCGCTGCTAAATTGGCGGGGTGTGTCACTCGCCCCTTCTTCTTCCAGGTGAAGGAGAGCAGGAGAGTTCCCATCCTTCTTCTAGTTCCGGTCGGCATCATAGTGGAGTCGGGCCTTCACCACCAGCAGAGTAGTACATTTACTTGTGGAGCCTTGGGGGTTTGTCCCGGGCTATTGTACTTGTTTAATGACTATGATATGGAACTGAGTATGTACATTTCATGTGAATATATGTGAGAAATGGAATCTTATATATGTTCAATGTGTTTCTTTATATTTTCAAGTACACGTGTGATTGATATCCCTTGCGAGACTTCGGCCAGATCGCGGGAGGTGGAGTCGTGTCGAGCACGTTATTGGGTTAACAGCCCTGAATGGCGAGGACCGTCACATTTAACCCTATGTGAGTTAAGGCAAAAACATAGTACAACACTACCACTTTTAAAGTCCAGCCACGATATGGGTTAAAGTGTCATAGAATTGTCGTTGAAGCAAGATAGTAGTTTTTTTTCTGATAAAGTAGTATTTGGTCCCAGTTAAAGTAATAGATGAAAATAACTAAGGTAGCAATTATATTGTCTATTAAGGAAGTAGTTGTCCTCTGTTACACAAATAGTTTTTTGCCACTTAAATTTATATTTCAAAATCATTGTCGTCGTTCTCCATTAAAGTAATAGTTTTGACAGTTATAACAATAGTTTTTGTCTATTAAAGTTAGTTAAAAATCGTCGTAGATGTACTTGTTTGTCAAAGTCGTAGTTCAAAAGCCAACAAAGTTAAATTTCTGTGCGTTTAAATGGTAGTTTTCCACTGTAAAAGTAGTATAGTTTCCAGTTAAAATAGTAGTTCACAACTAATAAAGTTATTGTTTTATTTGTTAAAGTAGTAATTTTCTTATGTGAAAGTAGTATTTGTCCTAGTTAAAGTTGTAGGTGAAAATCATTAGAGATGTAATATTTGTCCATTAAAGTAGTAATTGTTCTATGTTAAGTAATATCTCTTCCCAGTTAAAGTAATGCTTCAAAATCATTAAAGTAGATATTGTCATCTATTAAGGAAGTAATTTTTTCTTTGTTAAAGTAACATTTCTTCCCAATTAATAGAGTAGGTGAAAATGGTAACTACTCCCAGAAGCCGCCGCCGCAGACGAAGAGTTCTGTTGTCCTTGTCTTGCGTCGCTTTCTTTGCCTTCCACGTGTATTTGAATAGTTACCCTTCAGTTTTACCTCGTGGAATAATGTTGCTCATATGTGAAGAGGGTTGGATAATTTCTCACTTCAGAAAAAATTACTAATTTTGTATTTACTTATGACTGAATATACTAAAAATGATATTTTTGACACTTTAGTAGAGTCAGGAATCAATTTGTATTGGAAAATTAGTCCCCTTAGAATTTTACTCGCGTGCGGTTTCAATCTGCACTCCTCTCCATCAGTTGAAATTTCTCTAGCTAGTGTCTTAAAAGATTAATCCAAAATCCGAATTAACATGAAAGTGCATCATTAATACATGCGGCTGATAAAACCCAAAACAATAGGCTTAAGTACCATCGAGTTAAAAATAAGCCCACCATCATAAACACCACAGCCGTCGAATCAGATGATCATCTGATCACTCTATCGAGTACTAAAATCGATGACCAATTTATGCAGCTGTTGAGTCGATGTATTAATTTGAATGTCATATGCTCTGATCAGAAATCTAATTGACGACCCAATTCTAGCCAGAACATGATTTCATGACTACCAAAACTATGCAATTTTGGAAAGTATTCATGCATGTCTCTGGCAGTATTGCATATCTCCATCTCTAGCTAGTTATGATACATGGACCAGGTGTTTGGGGAAACTTCCGCATGGCTTCCCAAGGAGAAAACAGGTGGAGCAGCCCGTTTGGACCTACTGCATATATATGGCGTTGTCGCCACGGGGACGATGAGCACGTGCTCTGGCAGCGGTTGGCTGCTCAACTTGTACCTCACTTTTGTCGCATTTGGTCAATGGAGAAGGTCTGGGCTGTGGTTTACGAAGAGTAGTGTAAAATGATATGCAGAGATTTCTAACTTTTTGACGTTAAGAAACTAACTCAAATTTCACGTCACTAACATTAATAAGTAGCTAAAAGAATGTGTTTTTCATCTGTACATTGTCAAAAAGAATAACCTATATAGCTAGTTAATTTGCTTCCTATACATATAATATTGTGTGCGTCTGCTAGCATATGCACGAGTAAGTCTTTATTAATATATATATACTTCAAAGTGGTGAATCGAAGAAGGGGACTCCTTTCCATAGTAGACACATCATGCATGGCCCCTCGTTTAATAATTATTAAAATGGGTGAAAGTAGAACCATGACCGCGGTGGTCTCCCCATTTGAATGCAGACATTGTTGAACAATATTGTGGTAGAAGTCTCCTGGCGTGCGTACGTAGAGCCTTAGACAGTATAAATAGGCACCCTCATCGCCATTCCTCACAAGCATGCCCATCGATCTAAAGCCTTCTTTCCCATCGGCAAATTAAGTCACCCACAATCTTGCAGAGAGTATCACCAGCTAGCTGGCGCGTTAGTTATAATCAGCTGCCTCGTCGTTCGATCGATCGCCATGGCGTTCAGCATGTCTGAGGAGCTTCTTCCGGTGTTCGTCCCCGTCATCGTCTACTGGATTGGTGCCGCGATCTACCAGCTGACGCTATGCCCGATGGAGCAATACCGCCTGTTCACCAAAGAGGAGGAGGAAACACAGAACCTTGCCACCCGCCGGCAAGTTCTTGTGGGGGTACTCATCAACCAGGCGATGCAGATGGGCCTCGCCACCCTCATGTTCATGGTCAGCTACTAATCGAAGATCGTAAAACTTCAATGCTCGTGCAAACATATATATCTATCTACAAACTAGATATATAACAGTCGATGTTTCAATTAGATAGTTCATGATCTCTTACACATTTTAATACATGGCTTTCTATGCAGACTGGAGGTTTAGTACCTACGGGTTCCAATAGTGCACAGTCTCCTTCGCTGCTCCGGGTCGTTGGGCAGATGGCTGCGGCGATGCTAGTCATGGACTGCTGGGAGTACTTCTGGCACCGATGGACGCACGAGAACAAGTTCCTGTATAAGCACGTCCACGCCATGCACCACCACATCATCGTCCCCTACACCTACGGATCTCAGTACATCCACCCCGTCGACGCCGTCGTGGGGGAGATCCTCGGCGGCCTGGTGGCCACCCTCGTCTCCGGCATGTCCCCCGTGACGGCCGCCGTGTTCTTCAGCCTTCTCACGCTCAAGGGGCTGGACGACCACTGCGGGATGTGGTTCCCCAACCACCCCATCCACCGGTGGATGACCAACAATGCCGCCTTCCACTCCCTCCACCACCAGCACATCGGCATCAAGTACAACTACTCCGTGCACTACCTCGCCACTTGGGACTTGCTCCTCGGCACCTACCTTCCCTTCTCCGTCGAGCCGAGGAAGGAGGTGGATACCAGCTCCAGACTGCCAAGGATCAGTGAGATCAATTAATATTCGAGACAAAGATCGTGGTGACAGTGCTGGTCATCGGACCAATATTCATCGATACCAACAGGTCATCGACTTACATATATGGGCGTAATTCTTTTGTACTTCTTGTTAGGGATCAATTTTTTTGGATGTGCAGAGTACGCATGCTCGGCCGTGTATAGGTGATAATTCATTCATTGTTATTTCTCCACTTTCTGCGGGAGGGTTTAATATTTTTCTGTAAAATAAACTCTCTGTCTTTGAAATGTAATTGCACAGTCATCTGAATAACGAATTAAGAGTTTCTAAGTTCTGCATACAAGTATCTAAATATATTCGTGAAAAGATTAAGTCTTAATTAAATTTTACGTCAATGAGTAGCGTACAACAACGGTCCCATATTGTTTGGGATTTACTCAAAAATATACCCCTCCCCCAGACCCCAATACATTCAAATAACAGAAGGATCCCATGTTTGGGATTTGTGATTTGAGAGAGAAAGAAATGAAGGAAGAAAGAGAACTGTTCCAGGGATTTTGATCGGCTATGTTTAGAGTTTTTCACAATTTTGAAAGTCAGGTGTCCTCAGCCTGCATCCCAATATACACTATAAGGCATTTCATAAAAATGCTTCAAATATATTATACAATAGGGGCACTTCTTGAGGCATTTAATAAAATGCCTTAATATGATCTCTCTTTATTTATCTTCTACTTTTCTAAAAATGCTCCTAAAAACTAAAACCATTTCTAGATTTTGTGGGAGGAAACTAATTAATTTGGTTTCTCGGCTAGAGAAGGCCTCTCCAACTGCCTCCCAGCGTCACCATCTCACTTTCTCCCATTTTCTCTTTCTTGGACCCTTCTCATTTCCTCCCTCCAGAATTGACTCTTCTTTTGGCATGGCGAGACATGAGTGTCAAAAACACAATATGAAAAAATAAGTCTTAGACTGAAGTGAAAATTGAGTCTTCGATTCATAAGCTGAAACACGTCTTAGATTTTAAACACCAGTCTCTAACACATTATAAGAAATTGAATCTTAAGAACAAGAGAACAGAAATGAGGCTCACTCTCTAGTGGAAAATGTGTCTCACATTTGAGACATAAATCAACTCTTACTCTGAAGACAAAGCTAGTCTTACTTAAAAATGAGTCTCACTTAGAAGGATAGAACAAGTCTCACTCACTGACCAGTACAAAAAATAAGTACCTTGAAAAGAACTTTAGGAAAAAGACAAAACCTTAGTATGTAAAACGAGTCCCACTCACAAAAGAAAAACAACTCACTCAATGCCGAAATCAAGTCTCATAGTATAGAATTGAGAAATGAGTCTCATATTCAAATTAAAGACTATAGAGATGATGCTTGAGCACAATTAGAATCAAGTCACAATCGCATAAAAAAAATGAATCTCCACTACAAGAAAAAGCGCATATAATGACCGAATCTGAGATCGAAATGTTTAGTCACTAATTGGTCATAGTTTTGAGAGTGAAAGATGACTAAGATCTTTCGGTCACTAATTTAGAAATTTAGTGATGAAATTCGGTCACTATTCGATCTCAAAACTATGATTGATTAATGACCACAATAATTCAGTAACTAATGTTGATGTATGAAAATATTTTAGAGAAAAGGTTAGCGACAAAAGACATCTGTAGTACCCCGAAAAATCTTTTAATTAAAAATTATAGATAAATAGAAATTTTATCTATTGATAAATTCAATTAGTTAAAACGGTACGCATCATTATTGCATGCGTATAAACCCCTATAAAAATTTCGTAAAAATATAATTATACTTTAAATAATGTTCTCTAATGATCCATCATGAAATTTGGGCATAGAAAAATTGTTTAGACCAAGTTTAAGAATTTACGTGACTTATTATCGTAATTAAGGAATAAGTGGGAGAACTCATTATTTTATGAGCTAAAGTGGTTTATAAATTAAAATAAATATATTAGTGGACTTTAACTAATATGTGATGATGATCCATTATGATATTTGGACCAATGGACAATCTTGACCCAAGAATAAATTCCCAAATAAAAAAATAATTAAAAATTCAATAAGTAAAGTAAGTAATGAGTGTACAAATAAGCTCATTTGAGTTAATGGGCCAAGAGTAAGAGCCTACAGGATGAAGATTAGAAATACTGACATAAATAATCTTAAATTGAAATAAAAATATAAAATTTCTTGAATAAGTGCGATAAATAGATTTACATAAGGATAAAGGGTGAATAATTGGAATTAAATCAATACCCATTAAGTCAAATTAGTAATGGGTTTTGTTAATAGACCTAACATGGATTGTTGGGCCCAAATAAGAAGAGCTCATCATGAGATGAGAGTTAATTAAGTGAAATACGATTAAATATAGTAATAATTAGAAAAATGGTTAAGTTAAATACTAAATCACATATATATATCTCTAAAAAGAGTCCTAGACTTACCCTAACCTATTACCCACGAAATTAGATCTCTCCCTAAGCAATTAGTGGATAAATGTTAGAATAGGGGGAGATAAATATGGAAATTCGGATTTAATTAATAAATGAATTAAATAAGGGTAAGATAATTACTAAAAATGGTTATAAATATCCTAAAAAGAGTCCTAAACTTACCCTACTAAAAAGGGTTATAAATATCCTAAAAAAAGTCCTAAACTTACCCTAACCTATTACCCACAAAAGTAGATCTCTCCCTAAGCCAATTAGTGGATAAATATTAGAATAGGGGGAGATAAATGTGGAAATTCGAATTTAATTAATAAATGAATTAAATAGGGTAAGATAATTACTAAAAGGGTTATAAATATCCTAAAAAGAGTCCTAAGCTTACCCTAACCCCTTGGCCATGAAATTGACTCTCTTCCCAACCTTAATTAGGGGATAAATGAGAGAAATTAGGTGATAATTATGGAAATTCGTAATTAAATGGAAATGAAGAGTTTTAGAAGGAGTAAGACTCTTAAACTAAGCCATACACACCCCATTTTGACCCCATCACCCTCTAGATCATTGTTGGAGCTTTGGGAGACGAAGGGGAAGGCTGGAGAACGAGGGAGCTTGGAGAAGGAAGCTTGGACAAAAGAGTTTCATCTCATTTTCGTCTCCAAACTAGGGATTTTCTTATCCTACGAGAAAGGTAGACAATCTCTCAAGCTAAATTTGTGTAATAATTACCCTACGAAGACTTCATATTCTCGAGCAAAAGCCCTCTGGTTTTGCTCTATTTCGATCTCCCATGAGGGAGAATTATTCCTTGAAATCCTGTCAGATCCATGTACCTGACCCTTCATGTTTTGCTTTCAAACCTCGTGTATACTTGATTCCATGCCATCAGAAAATTTTCATAAATACTACATCATGTTAGCTTTCAAATGCCCCTGGTTTTCCTAATTTTTATTATGTATCCATCTCTAATTAATTCATTGAACCTTGACTGTGCATGTTTAGGTCACTGAAATGGAACCTGATCAAAGCATTTGTCTATTTTAGAATTAATTATGCATGGTGATAGATCTATGTGTCTACTTTCATTTAAAACTAGTTTCGTGATTTTTGGATCATCGTGTGATTTTATATTGAATTTACAAGTACCCTGTATCAAACAGGATCCGCCGTGGAAAAAGGGAAAAAGGCCGGACCCTTTTGATATCGCGACGGCGCGACCCGCCGCGATATCAGCCGGGTCGCGCCCCGCTCTCACGTTGCGTTAAGAATGCGGCGGCCTAAGCCCCTATTACCACCCCGAACTGGGCCAGACCGGCCGGTTTACTTGACGCGCCCGGCAGCCCCATCGCGACCTAAATTGCGACGGGCTCCCCCGCCGTGATTTCTAGATTTCATCCAGAACCTGATAATTGTGTTTATACCCCTGTGCTAATTACCATTTAACCCATGTTTAAGCTAAATCATACACTATAGGCACGACGAACCAGTTTCTACACACTTTCTCTTGACTTGGACCACCTCTCCATCGGGAATACTCTCGACTGGGGTAGGGACTCCTTGTCAAAGCCTCCGTAAGTCTTCTTGGCTTTGGCGCACGTCCTTAGCCGACGAGCTGGTTGTACCCTTTAAAACCCGTTACACTCTTAGGGATCAGTACGATCCAAATGGCCTTAGTGAGTTCTCTCTTAAGATCACGCCAAGCCATCTAGCCAGTGTTCATAGCACGGCTAATGGGCGGATGTGACTTCTACCAGACTTCCGGCACACGACCTAGTGTTGTGCAACTGTTACTATCGTGGTTTAACGTTGTTTTACGACTATACCCCTATCTCATCTACTATCCTTGTACTCTCATCTATTCACGTTCACTCTACTATCTCGTCTATTCATCTAGTACTCTCTTGAGACTCTTGAGCTGTTGTGGCTCCTATTGCTTGTACTATACATGACTGTCTAGCACCATAATATTGGTCCGGTGACCCTACTGACTTGAATGCATACTGTGCAGGGCACGGAGAGTGTCCGAGGGCTCCAATCTAGTCCTGGGGGCAGAGAGCCACCCGAAAATACCTGCAGGGGCTATTGACGGTGTTCTGCATTGCACTGGTTCTGACTATACTATATTTGGCTAGACATCTAACTGTTATACTATTAGTCTGAGGAGTTCAACGTACTGTATCAGTTCAGTGCTATTATTGTGCTAGCACTGACTGTTATAGTATTAGTCTGAGGAGTTCAGACGTACTGTACTATCATGAAACGGCTACTGTCCTAAAGTGACTATTTCTGTACTCATCTACTGTACTACGGTGGCAACCATACATGTTATCTCGTTACACGTTATCTCTTTACACGCTATCTCGTTACACGCTATCTCATCATATGGTCATTTTCTCTATCATTCTAGTTTTGCAATATTCTTGTGGAATGTATTATCATTCACTTGTTATCGCATACTATCATTCTTTTGATATAGTATGCCATCAATCTCTTGTTATCATGTACTATTACTCCTTGACTATACTTGATCATTCTCTCTAGTTAACCTACTTTACAAGACATTAATTACTTAAAGTGTGTTTGTTTACACGAGATATTAAGTCCTACTGAGTGTTATCGCTCACCCTTCATTATTTATATTGTGTTTTCAGGTAAGTTGGATGATGACCTTACACACATCAACGGGAATGGACTGGAGTGATGAGCATCCTTGAGTCATAGCAATGGAATGTCCCCAATACCTTACAGTTAGTTTAGTTAGTTGCTTAGTTATCATTTTAGATGTAATGAAGTCATTGAGCCCTGTGTTTTGGCTTTGAATTAGTGGTTGTAATAGTTTAGATGAATTATTAATAAAATGATTAGTTTTTTTGCAATTATTGTTCATTAGTTGCTATGATATTTGGAAATATATGCGTAATTTATGTTACCATACACGTTGTTCATGCCTCCCCGATTTATTCCGCTACTAAATTGGCGGGGCATGACAACATCGGTCTCCATTTGGTCCCTATATCTACGAACAAATTGCAAATGAAGTATTTCGGTCGCTAATCTTTTCACTTCGCACCATTCACAAAATATTTAGCGATAGAAAGTACTCGATCGCAATGCAGCCGTAGAATCTGATGATCAGTTTATCCCTATATAATTTAAATTAATTACATATCGATTTTGGTGATTAATAAAACTATGATATTAGTGAAATCTAACTTATTTTCTATAAGGATTGAGCATAGGAAACAAAACAAAATAAAAATAAGCCAAACATGTAAGTATTCTGCACACTATCCATATACTATAAGTTATAATGATTTCATACTCATAAGGATTCGCTATGTGCTTTTATCGGTTAAGTGATCGCAACGATTTTCCCTCACAATGATTCGTTAAGTGATCGCAACGATTGCCCTCACAACGATTCGATAAGTGATCGCAATGATTTTCCCTCACATCGATTTGTTAAGTTCGTAACGATTTTCTCTCGTAACGATTTGCTATCATAACGATTTCTTTAGTGGTCGTAATGATTTGCTATTATAACGATTTGTAGTGGTCGTAACAATTGCTATCATAACGATTTCTTTAGTGGTCGTAACGATTTGCTATCATAACGATTTCTTTAGTGATTTGCTATCATAACGATTTCTTTAGTGGTCGTAACGATTTGCTATCATAACGATTTCTTTAGTGGTCATAACGATTTGCTATCATAACAATTTCTCTAGTGGTCACATCGATTTGCTTATCGCATCGATTTATTAAGTGAGAACAACGATTTGGTCTCACATCGATTTCTTAAGTGAAGAACAGCGATTTGCTCGTAACGACTTGGTTCACAACGATTTGCCTATACCATCATAACGATTTACTCTTATAATGATTCGATACAACAAATAACGATTCATTCACATTGTCTTTATGGCTTGATTATAACGACTTGTGCATAACGATTTTCTTATAAGTGCACACGATTTACATCAATATCAATGCATTTGCATAACGATTTCATAAGTCATACATGTAACGATTTCATGGAAAATAATGGTTGATTTTCAAACTAATTTTTGAATACGTTGAAAAGTCAAAGTCTTCACGTATATCTTTTGACAGCCATGCATTTATTACGATAGTACATATCACTGTAGTGCATGCAGACGATATCTACATTATCGTGCGTACTCTGTAAACATCTTTTAGAAGAATAGAATGGAACTTATATTTCTGTATAAAATCAGTCTAACGATGACTGACAACAAGAGACAGCCTAGCTGTCTATTGTTTAAGCTTGTAATACGTGCAGGTCTCTGACAGCACTCGTCATACAACGTTGGACAAAATAGACGCCAAAGGATATTACAGAAGATCTTCTCTCTATGCGTGCATGAAGACCGTTGAACGGGAAGCTCTACAAGACTATGCAGTCTAACGTAAACAAAAGCTTAGAGACAATGGGCACTTCAACGTTCAAATTTTCAAATAGAAGATATATATATAGAAGACTGAAGCTCCAGAAGAAAAAGACGAGGAGTTTGAAAACGAAAATCTTTCACAAGCTTTCTGCAAGCATTCTGAAGAGCAAAGCCTCACTCCCTTCTCTTCAAGCTCTTAGCTCTCTGCATTCAGTGTGTTAGTCTTGAGATCTTCTGTAAACTGAGAGTGTCCCCCACTGTAGATCTTCCTCTTAGTTAGCTTCAGATCTAGCATTGTATAAGCTTGATCTAGGGGCTTGATCTAATTTCACATTTCCTGTGTTGTTCCCTTCGGTTGTGAAGGTAGACATGGTGTGGTATCCAGGGTGTTGTTCCCATCGGTTGTGAAGGAAGACCTGGTGTGGTATCCAGGGTGCTATTCCCTTCGGTTGTGAAGGAAGACCTGGTGGGGTATCCAGGGTGGTATTCCCTTTGGTTGTGAAGGAAGACCTAGTGGGGTATCCAGGGTGTTGTTCCCTCGGGTGAAGGAAGACGAGCTGGGGTGCTGGGTGCGGTAGTGTCCTTAAGGGGACTATACCCTTGTTAGTGAAATCCTGAAATATTGCTCAAGGACTGGACGTAGGACTCCTAAGGAGAGAGATCCGAACCAGAATAATTCTCTGTGTCGTGTGATTGCCTTTGTGTGTTTGATTTTTCCTTCACCAACATAACAATCTGCCAAGTGTGTTTGTGCGACTATTTTGTGAACTGGTTGAAAGTTCTTACACTACAAGAAAAAGCGCATATAGAGACCGATTTAGAGACCGAAATTTTTGGTCCCTATTCGGTCCCAAAATAGGGACCGAATAGAGACTGAAAATTCAGTCCCAAATATAGAGACCGAATAATTTCGGTCCCTATTCAGTCCCTGAATAGGGCCGATAGGGACCGAAATTATTCGGTCCCAAATGTAGAGACCGAATAATTTTGGGACCGAATAATTTCGTCCCTATCCGAATTATTCGGTCTCTACATTTGGACCGATAATTTCGGTCCCTATTCGGTCCCTGAATAGGGACCGAATTGAGACTGAAAAAATCGGTCTCTATATTTGGGACCGAATAGTGACTGAACTATTTCGGTCACTAAATATATGAATTGGCGGGCTTAAGAGTGAAATTTTGTGACCGAATATTTCAGTCACAAATTCAGTCTCAGATCTGAGACCGAATTGGGACCGACTGGCGGTCGGTCACAAATTTTAGGCGGGTTTAGAGACCGCATAGAGACCGAAATATTTCGGTCTCAATGCGGTCTCTAAATTCTTTTTTATTCCACCGCCGTTGGCACCCCTCCTGTCTTCTCTCTCGTCGACGACGGCATCCTCCTGTCTTCTCTCTCCCTCTCTCTCGCCGACGACACATCGTGGCATCGTCTCCGCCACCCGCTCCGTCGCCTCTCCTCTTTTCTCCCTCTCTCTCTTATTCGCCCCAACGGGGGCCGCTGTCGTAACCCTCGCCACCGAACATCGCCAGCGTCGCCCCGACTGCGCCGAGTCCCCGCCGTTGCCCCGACTGCGCCGAGGATCGTGGTCTTCACCCCGGCTGCGACCAGTCCCCGCCACCGCCCCCTCTGCGGCCAAGTAGCTGTCGTCATCGGACCCCGTTGCCATCTCCATCGTCGATAAGTTGTCTCTCTCTCTCTGTCTTTATGGCCGCTCTCTCTCTCTCTCTCTCTCTCTCTGTCTATATTTGTGGTGTGTGTGTATGTGTGAGATGTCGGAGGGGGTGCTCCCCCTTTTCTGTCTATGTTTGTGTCTATATGTGTGCGTATGTGTGTGTGTGTACGGCAGGGGCCGGTCTCTCTGTGTATGGGTGGGGCTGAGGGTAGCGGCTGTAGGAGGGGGGAGGGAGGTGGGGTGCAGTGAGGGGGGGTTTAGGGGCAGTGAGGGCCGGGGGGTGGGGTGCAGTGGGGGGGGGTTTAGGGGCAGTGGGGGTCGGGGGGTGGGGTGCAGTGGGGTGGGGTTTAGGGGCAGTGGGGGTGGGGGGCAGTAGGGTGGCAGTTTAGGGGGCAGTGGGGCAGTGGGGTGGTGGTTGAGGGGTTGGTAGGGTGGGGGTTTAGGGGGTGGTGTGTGGGTGGGGCTGAGGGTAGCCGGTGTAGGAGGGGGGTGGAGGTGGGGGTGCAGTGGGGTGGGGGTTTAGGGGCAGTGAGGGCCGGGGGGTGGGGTGCAGTGGGGTGGGGTTTAGGGGCAGTGGGGGCTGGGGGGGGGGGGCAGTGGGGTGGCGGTTTAGGGGCAGTGTGGTGGGGGGCAGTGGGGTGGTGGTTGAGGGGTTGGTAGGGTGGGGGTTTAGGGGGTACTGTGTGGGTGGGGCTGAGGGTAGCGGTTGTAAGAGGGGGGAGGGGGTGGGGTGCAGTGGGGTGGGGGTTTAGGCAGGGAGACTATGCCTATATCGATCAACAGGGACAGAGAGGTGATGGCTTGAGGTCATGGCAGGGAGACTATGCCAACTTTCAAATTTTAGGTAGATGGCAATTTAGGCCAACGCAGTACATATGCTATCAAAAGTTTCTATGCTGAACTAATGTTAAGTTCAAAAATGGAGAAGATTTGCTTGTGATTTTTGTTGGTTGCCTCGCTTCCATCTTGAGTTGTACCAACTGGGTCTGGTTCACAATTACAAAGATGTGTGTCCTTGGAAAAGCTGGGGACCAAAGAGAGGACTGAGTACCTGGGTCATCATCTCACCTCTCACGCCTTTACACTCTCTCTCTCTATATTCTCACATCAGAGGGTCTCTGTATTGTCCTTCCCTTCCTGCTGAATTTGGAGTCTAAATTTGATCTCCTTGCCACACTGAGATCAATGTGGATGTGAATCTTAGCATATCTCCATTATGTGAGCATCTCTCAGGACTATGGGTTTATCCATCTTCCCTGTCCCATGGGATGGAAAATTTAGGCGGATTTTGCTGATTGGCAATGCCTGCATCTACTGGTTCAGCAGACGACATTTCACTGTGATAAGTTGGTTGTAGCTTTTCTCTCTCCTTTGTGTAGACTGCCCACATCCTCTGTGGAGACTCGTTGTGTCTATTCTCTTCTCTTCTTTTGTCCCAATCAAGGGAAAGATGTGATGTAGCAGGGGTATTTTGACGTGAAGCCTACGTCCAAGTACAGTTGTGTTTTGATAACACTTTGTCCAACACTATATCTGTCAGATTATAGAAGCTCTATGGCCCCTTTTATAACCAGCTATAGAGTAGACTCGGATAAGGTAATTTAGTTTTAGTATTTTTATCTTTTGATGTGAAAGTTACTAACCTAATAGAATACCTGAACCCATAGATATAGGTTAAGGGTTATTCTGGATGAGAGTGCCTTTATCTGAACTTATCCATCCAAGTTACTAAATGGCTTCTAAACCAAGAAAAAAAAGAGCAAAACATCACATCTTAAAATTAGATGGATACACTTCCCCTTCCCTTCACTATTTTCTTTGTCATGATTTTATGGAAGTAATAATGAAAATTGATGCTGAAACAGATTTAAAATGAGAGAGACTACAATTTATCTCATGAAGTCTAGGCCATGAAGATTTAGTATCATTCTCCAGATTGTGGTCGGGCATAAAAAAGAAGCAAGATAAGAGTATCATTTTTGGCATCAACATGTAGGAGCGGATTTAGAGTCTGCAAAAAATACTATTATATAGTTGAAAGATCCCTAATAAAGATATTCGGGCATATTTTTTCACTATACCAAATGTAAAAAATAAGATTGAAGCCATTGATCCAAAAGATGCAGAAAAAGTTAGGGATATCAAAGGAAAAAAAAAATTGAGATTTGACTTTCAAGCCTATATATTGTAAAGGCACATTTCAGAAAATTGTTAGATAAAGACGACGAGAATTGTCAGTGAAGATAAGAAACCCAATCTTAAGTAAGGTGTGTTGCAAGTGTTAATCATTCATGCAAATCCCATTATTCTAAAGGACCCGTTACTTTGACAAGCTTATTTCTGCATGAATTTCTGTATATTTCTGAATGGCACTAGCTATCATTTCCTCACCAGCTACTTGCGTTCACCAGGTAGAACCATGGATGGCATAGTCGGTTTATTATTGCACTTGTTTATATGTATGATATTGTTTTCATTTTCTTTTCATATTTATGTGGGTTATTTATTGTACTTGTTTATATGTATTGCACTTATTACTATAATGCAATTCATTTACAAGGTATGCTTTAGTTTTTTTTTTTTTAACACTGCACACACTTTCGAGAGCGTGTTAAGCCCGTGTCAATGAACCTCCCGTTCAAGACTTTGGGATTGATGTGCACGAGTCTTATTTTCAATGATGAGAACGTGTATATCTAACTCAAAGTCCTGAATTGTCCCGTTTTGGACAGTCTGTGAATGTTTGATCGCAGTTAGGTGGTCATTTACTATGTGCTTGTATTATTTGTTGAAAATTTCGGGTGTGTCTACTCACTTCTCTCTGATATACCTTTATTGATTTAGAATATTTTCTTAACCACTTATTAGTAAGTTTAAGAAAATATCTTAATCAATAAATATTTTTGGTATATCAGAGAGGTGTGGGGAGATGCTGCCGAAATTTTCAGCAAAATATACAATCACATAGTAAATGGTCATTGAGTGCGATCAAATATTCACAGATGGGTAAAAAGTGATAATCTAAATAATAAATCCTTCTATCATTCGGTTGCGTCGAAGGATGTGTGATTTAGAATTTTAAAGTTATTTGTCTATTGATATTGTTTGGGCGTAGGAAAGCAATGGCTTCAGACCGTTCATGGATGTATCGCAGAATAGTTGATCATGTGGTGTCCCAGGAGTTTAGGGTCGGAGTTGAGAATTTCGTTCAGTTTGCATTGGGGAATCCAAATGCAGAAGTAGACAGGCAAGGTGGCATCCGATGTCCTTGTATGATTTGTAAAAATTTGAAGTGGAATTCCCCATGAGAAGTTCAACGCCATTTATACAGAAAAGGGTTGTTGAAGGTTATATGAATTGGACATGTCATGGTGAGGACTTCTGGTCGCACGAGCCTAGTAATGTGGAAGGCACAAGTACGTACGTGGATATGGTTGTAGATGCTGCTGGTCCGGCATTCAGTGTACATGTGGATCCTGTATACGCTGAAGACGTGCCGAATAAGGGAGCCGAAAGATTCTATCAGTTACTTAAGGATGCTGATGAGCCATTGTGGGATGGTTGTCAAAAGCACACTCGGTTGTCAGCGGTGTCACAGTTGTTGAACTTGAAATCTGAATTTCATATTTCTGAGAATTGCTTTGATCGTCTCCTCCTCATCATCAAGAGCATGTTACCTCCAGATGAAAAGCTGCCTCCAAATTTTTATCGTTCCAAGAAGATGGTGAATGATTTAGGACTTGGATATGTGAAAATAGATGCATGTCCTAATCATTGTATGTTGTATGACAAAGAGAATGCAGATATGGTATCCTGTTCAGTTTGCCGTCATGATAGATTTAAACCTAAAAGAGGGGTCAATTCTAGGGGAAAGGATATACCTTATGCGTCATTGCGATATTTCCCCCTTACACCCAGGCTGCAGTGGATGTATATGTCTTCAAAGACAGCTGAACATATGAGGTGGCATGCAAAAAGAGTACGTCGGGACATGGATATTATGACTCATCTGCAGATGGCGAAGCTTGGATTCATTTCAACCATGTTATCCTATCTTCTCAAGGGAGTCACGTAATGTGAGGCTTGGTTTATGCACTGACGGATTTAATCCATTTGGAGGTTCAGTGGCTTCCTACTCCAGCTGGCCAGTGTTCGTGACACCATACAACCTTCCTCCGAGCATGTGCATGAAGTGAGAGAATTTGTTCCTGTCCTTATTGATTCCTGGTCCGAAAAGTCCTACAAAAAATATAGACATCTATCTAAGACCGTTGATTGATGAATTGAAATTATTATGGACTGAGGGGGTCAATACTTATGATGCATCTAGAAAGCAAAATTTCACCATGAGGGCGGCATTGATGTGGATTATAAGTGATTTTCCTGCATATGGAATGCTATCTGGTTGGAGCACACATGGGAGGCTAGCATGTCCGTATTGTATGGATAATACCAAATCGTTTGTACTTAAACATGGTGGGAAGTCCTGCTGGTTTGATTGCCATCGTCAGTTTTTACCAGCTGATCACCCTTTTAGAAGACAAAAAGATGCATTCCTAAAGAACAGAAAGGAACGAGATGAAGTTATATTCGAGAGGTTGTCCGGTCATGATATGGCAGCACATGTTGAAAATTTGCCAGATATCACACAACAGATGGGCAGTACCCGACACCTTTCAGGTTTTGGGAAGGAGCACAACTGGGTGAAGAAAAGCATTTTCTGGGAGCTACCTTATTGGTCGACTCTTCTTGTGCGGCACAATCTAGACGTGATGCATATCGAGAAAAATGTCTTTGATAATGTATTCAACACAGTTATGGATATCAAAGGTAAAACAAAGGACAATGTGAATGCACGCTTGGACTTGTCCATGCTCTGTAAACGTCCAGAGTTAGAAATTGTTGAAGTAAATGGGAAATCAAGTAAACCAAAAGCAGTTTATGTGCTTGCAGGAGGACAAGTAAGCAAGTGTGTCAGTGGCTGAAACAACTGAGATTTCCTGACGGTTATGTGTCAAATATTGCTCGTTCTGTCAACGTCAGTGAGGGAAAGATATATGGAATGAAGAGTCACGACTGCCATGTATTCATGCAAAGGTTGCTACCTATTGCATTTCGTGACATCTTGCCGAAGCAGCTATGGGGAGCGTTATCTGAGTTGAGTCAATTTTTCACGATTCTATCTGCATCAGAACTCAGGCTTCAGGATGTGCAAACTAT
This sequence comes from Colocasia esculenta, assembly GCA_014218235.1. Lineage (NCBI taxonomy): Eukaryota > Viridiplantae > Streptophyta > Magnoliopsida > Alismatales > Araceae > Colocasia > Colocasia esculenta. Next base: position 26,515,837 of record CM024757.1, on the reverse strand, counting down.
CGAACAGAATGTGGTCACCACTGTATGCAAGTTGGAGAAGATATTTCCACCTAGTTTCTTCGATTCAATGGAGCATTTACTCGTACATCTACCATATGAAGCAAAGGTCGGAGGGCCAGTACAATATAGATGGATGTATCCATTTGAGAGGTATATGGAAATATGAACTATTTCCTTCGTACGATTGCACCTTACATAAGTGATAGCTTTTCTAATTGTCTCTTACATTGTGGATGTAGGTGTATGCATGACCTTAAAATGAAAGTCCGAAATAAAGCAAAAGTGGAGGGTTCTATTGCTGAGGCATACATTATGGAGGAAATCTCTAACTTTTGTGCAATGTACTTTGAAGCAGACATTCAAACTCGTCGGACACAACCTCCACGTAATGATGATGGGGGGAATCTATCGGTTCAAATCGACTCTCAATATTTACTCATCCTGGACGTACCTTCGGACGTTCTTCAACTCGAATGCTGGATGACAGGGAGTAATGTGCCGCAGAGATATATATTCTTTTAAATTGTTCTGAGCTAGAATGTTATGTTGAGTAAGTACTAATCTCACAATTTAAATTTATATGTAAGTTTTTTGCCTTTATTCTACCTATTCAATGTGATCTGCTATTCATATTGCAGACAATTTGATTCAGAATTAATACAAAAAAATCCACAACTCACTGATTTTGAGGTTGAAAAAGAACGAGAGAAGTCATTGGCCTTATGTCTAAGAGAACGCGTAAGTGTACACCGTCAAAGAGTATTCAACAAAATTCATTTCACTTTATAACTAGCCTTTTCTACACGCAGGTGCAAGAAGGTTTAATTACTGATGAAAGAGTTCGTCAGGTAGCCTACGGCCCATCCAAAATTGCATAGAATTATCCTGGATTTATTGTCAATGGGTATAGGTTTCATACGAAAGACTATGGGCAGAATAAATCTACCATGAACAGTGGCGTATGTGTAAAAGGAAGTACATACAATGAAAGTGAGTATGACTACTATGGTATTGTAGAGGAGATCCTACAATTGCAATATCTAGGACAAGACAATCATATATTCTTGTTCAAGTGTCATTGGTTTAATCCGAATTCCATTCGAAATGACACAACACATGGGATTGTCGAGCTTAAGCATAAGTCAAAATTGAATACTTATGAGCCATTCATCTTAGCCACACAAGCCCAGCAAGTGTATTATACAAGCTATCCTTCATGTACAAACAAAGAACGAAATGATTGGTGGGTAGTTTGCGGAGTTAAGTCAAGACTATTCTCTGATTATGAATTGGACATGACTGATCAGACAGCTGAAGAGATCAACGCAGAATTCTTTCAAGAAGACTTTGTTGAAGATGTAGAGTTGACAACTCATATTGGAGAAGACGAATCCGAAGCACCAATGTCCTTGTCTCACGGAAATGAGGTCGAAGAAGTCGATCCACGTGAAATGAAAGACAGTAGTGCTCGTCGTACAGATATTGAATATGAAAGTTCTGGTGAGGAAGAGGAATATACCAGTGATGAATGTGAAGATGATGATGAAGATGGGGTTGAATTAGACATATCGTCATCATCTGAGGAGGAAATGGATATCAATTAAACTATGGTAGAATTTTTTCACACTTGTAGAGTATATTTAAAGCAGCTCACTTTCAATATAAGCAATTGACTAGTAAACATTATGATTTTATGTTCTCTATGAAGATATGGTGCGTGGAGGAAGATCTGGTAGCAGTTCTACGAGGGGCATTCGTGGGAGGGCTTTGTTCCCCGCATCTGGTATGTATATTTTTCTAATATAGTCATCACCTGTGTATTTTCTCTGTATATTATTTTGTGTACTTGTGTAGTGTTAATGCCATTAAAATTGTTACAGTTTCTGCTTCTCCTTCGAGTGAGCGGACACCTCCTCTACCTAGCGGACTAGGTTTGTATATTTCAATTTTCAAGTATTTTTTAGTCATTATTTACACATATTATTAATGTTATTAGAATTGTTACAGTTGCTGGTCCTTCTTTGCATCTCCTAGCGTGCCTGCAGGTATGTATATTTCAATTTCCAAGTATTTTGTAGTGGCTCTATATACATATTATTAATGTTATTAGAATTGCTACAGTTGTTAGTCCTTGTTCCTCCTACCGTGCCCGCAGGTATGTATAATATTTGCAGATGTACTTTTATTGTGCATTCATCTTCCTTATTACTTATGAGTTCAATCTAGTTACAGCTGTTGGTGCATCCTTCGAGTCTTCTCCTGTAGCAGCTGGTATGTATATTTAATGTTATACTTTCATGTACGCATTAATTCTGATGCCATTAAAATGTCACATGCTCAGGTCACTCTACACATTCTGCAGATGCACCATTAGGTTTGTATATTTCAATTTTAGGATATTTCTGTAGTCATATTTAGTATTTTTGTACATTACTCATGTTATTCTTCAATTTTTTCCATAATGTGCCAGAGGATGCTGTGAGTCTGCAGGAGGGCGAAGGTAGTTTTTATGAGAGCACTCTGCGGGAGGTCTGGATTAATGGGTACGTAATCAACGTGTATGTATTTCTTACGGGCAATGAGGTGAATTTAGTTCATAATTTGACATTATGCAGTTACATCATTGCAGTGATAAAATAGAGCCTGCTCAAGCTTCTCAATTTATCACAAGAACATTACAAGCACACTTTCCTGGACCTATTCATAGATTCAATGATTTCCCGATGGAGGTCCAGGAGCACTTGTATCAGATGTTCATGGTATGTAATTTCGCATTGTAATTTAATTCTTATCGTATTATACATGTAGTTAACTAACTCTTATGTATATAGAGCCAGCATCGATTCACGCGTCGTCCAGACGAGGCGCGGTCTCGATTTGTATGGACGATGACCGCAAGATCAAATTTCAAGCATTTGATGTATAACGCGAGAAAAAAAATGCAGAGAAACATTCTCAAGTGCAGACCCGACTCTTGGAAGGAGCGGCACCCAGTTGGATGAGGGGAGAATATTGGGAAACTCTTTGCGACATCTGGGCTGCAGAGAAATGGCAACAGACATCCTCAATAATGAAAGTTAATCGGGCTGCCAATCCAGAAGCAAACATGCATAGTAGTGGGTCTGCTCTTTTGCGACCATCAGTCCAGATTGGTAAGTAATTTGTCCATTTCTGGTCTCTTTTATTTATAAAGGTACTCATTTATGTCATGTTTTTTCTGTGAAATAGGAGAAGGAGCTAAAAAGGCAGCCGACATTTTCGGAGGTGTTCGATAGAACACACAAGAAAAAAGGAACGGATGCATACATTAGCGATAGAGCCTGCGTGGTGTAGTAAGTATTTAGAAGATATTCACTATTTAATTTTTCACATTAATATGAATATTAACTACTATCATTTTTTCTGTTTTCTTGCAGGAGTCATACAGAGAACCAATGACGGAGAAGTATGCCGGGGAGGACGAGCAGCCGCCGTTAGATCATGAGGTATGGGTTGCGGCAGCTGGGGCCCCAAAGAAAGGCCATGTGTATGGTTTTGGGCACAGCATCGACACGAGCCGGGTGTTATCTGGAGGATCCAGCTCAGGGTCACAGACCAGTGCATTCCACGCAGGAGTTGGTACTCCACGTACTTCTTCAGGACAGCTGATGGGCTTCATTGACAGTAGGATATCGGGCTTAGAGTCTCGTCTGGCGGATTCGATGGAGACTCGTCTTGCCCAGATGCAGATGTAGGTGACCGACGCACTACAGGCCTAGCTCTCCCAGACCCTCTCCCAAGTTATCGCCATGCCTCTCACAGGCACCACCTCCTCCGCCACAGGCAGCACCTCCTCCACAGGCAAGTTATTTTAACTTTCATTTGGGTTGATCGACGCACAATTTTTGTTAAGCAAGACAGTTTGGATTAAAAATGAAGAACTTAGGTAGGTTTCGAGGTTCAAAATTAGAAATACTCATCCGATTGGCCTCCGGTTTTTTCCAGCACGGCCACGGCGATGAATGTGACTTGTGGAAACTTACGGAGTTCAATTCGGACTCCTGGTTTGAGGTCGACGCCTCAAACTTGCATTCGACAAGTCAGTTTACATTAAAGATGAAGAACTTACGTTTAGGGGTTCAAAATTAGAAATACTCATCTGATTGGCCTCCGATTTTTTCCAGCACGGCCACGGCGATGAATGTGACTTGTGGAAACTGAAGGAGTTCAATTCGGACTCCCTGAGGTCAACGCCTCAAACTTGCATTCGACAAGTCAGTTTAGATTAAGATGAAGAATTTAGGTAGGTTTCGGGGTTCAAAATTAGAATACTCATCGATTGGCCTCCGATTTTTTCCAGCACGGCCAGGGCGATGAATGTGACTTGTAGAAACTGATGGAGTCAATTCGGATTTCAGGTTTGAGGTCGACGCCTCAAACTTGCATTCGACAAGTCAGTTTAGATTAAAGATGAAGAATTTAGGTAGGTTTCGGGGTTCAAAATTAGAATACTCATCCGATTGGCCTCCGATTTTTTCCAGCACGGCCACGGCGATGAATGTGACTTGTGGAAACTGAAGGAGTTCAATTCGGACTCCCGGTTTGAGGTCGACGCCTCAAACTTGCATTCGACAAGTCAGTTTAGATTAAAGATGAAGAATTTAGGTAGGTTTCGGGGTTCAAAATTAAAATACTCATCCGATTGGCCTCCGATTTTTTCCAGCACGGCCAGGGCGATGAATGTGACTTGTGGAAACTGATGGAGTTCAATTCGGACTCCCGTTTGAGGTCGACGCCTCAAACTTGCATTCGACAAGTTAGTTAGATTAAAGATGAAGAATTTAGGTAGGTTCGAGGTTCAAAATTAGAATACTCATCTGATTGGCCTCCGATTTTTTCCAGCACGGCCAGGGCGATGAATGTGACTTGTGGAAACTGATGGAGTTCAATTCGGACTCCCGGTTTGAGGTCGACGCCTCAAACTTGCATTCGACAAGTCAGTTAGATTAAAGATGAAGAATTTAGGTAGGTTCGGGGTTCAAAATTAGAATACTCATCCGATTGGCCTCCGATTTTTTCCAGCACGGCCAGGGCGATGAATGTGACTTGTGGAAACTGATGGAGTTCAATTCGGACTCCCGGTTTGAGGTCGACGCCTCAAACTTGCATTCGACAAGTCAGTTTAGATTAAAAATGAAGAACTTACGTTTAGGGGTTCAAAATTAGAAATACTTATCTGATTGGCCTCAGGTTTTTTCCAGCACGGCCATGGCGATGAATGTGACTTGTGGAAACTGACGGAGTTCAATTCGGACTCCCGGTTTTAGCTGGACGCCTCAAACTTGCATTCGACAAGTCAGTTTAGATAAAGATGAAGAATTTAGGTAGGTTTCGGGGTTCAAAATTTGAAATACTCATCTGATTGGCCTCGGTTTTTTCCAGCACGGCCAGGGCGATGAATGTGACTTGTGGAAACTGACGGAGTTCAATTCGGACTCCGGTTTGAGGTCGACGCCTCAAACTTGCATTCGACAAGTCAGTTTAGATTAAAGATGAAGAATTTAGATAGGTTTCGGGGTTCAAAATTAGAATACTCATCCGATTGGCCTCCGATTTTTTCCAGCACGGCCAAGGCGATGAATGTGACTTGTGGAAACTGACGGAGTTCAATTCGGACTCCCGGTTTGAGGTCGACGCCTCAAACTTGCATTCGACAAGTCAGTTTACATTAAAGATGAAGAACTTACGTTTAGGGGTTCAAAATTAGAAATACTCATCTGATTGGCCTCCGGTTTTTTCCAGCACGGCCAAGGCGATAATGTGACTTGTGGAAACTGATGGAGTTCAATTCGGACTCCCGGTTTGAGGTCGACGCCTCAAACTTGCATTCGACAAGTCAGTTTAGATTAAAGATTAAGAATTTAGGTAGGTTCGGGGTTCAAAATTAGAATACTCATCCGATTGGCCTCCGATTTTTTCCAGCACGGCCAGGGCGATGAATGTGACTTGTGGAAACTGATGGAGTTCAATTCGGACTCCCGGTTGAGGTCGACGCCTCAAACTTGCATTCGACAAGTCAGTTTAGATTAAAAATGAAGAACTTACGTTTATGGGTTCAAAATTAGAAATACTCATCTGATTGGCCTCAGGTTTTTTCCAGCACGGCCACGGCGATGAATGTGACTTGTGGAAACTGACGGAGTTCAATTCGGACTCCCGGTTTTAGCTGGACGCCTCAAACTTGCATTCGACAAGTCAGTTTACATTAAAGATGAAGAATTTAGGTAGGTTTCGGGGTTCAAAATTTGAAATACTCATCTGATTGGCCTCTCCGGTTTTTTCCAGCACCTGCCAGGGCGATGAATGTGACTTGTGGAAACTGGCGGAGTTCAATTCGGACTCCCGGTTTGAGGTCGCGCCTCAAACTTGCATTCGACAAGTCAGTTTGATTAAAGATGAAGAATTTAGATAGGTTTCGGGGTTCAAAATTGGAAATACTCATCCGATTGGCCTCCGGTTTTTTTCCAGCACGGCCAAGGCGATGAATGTGACTTGTGGAAACTGACGGAGTTCAATTCGGACTCCCGGTTTGAGGTCGACGCCTCAACTTGCATTCGACAAGTCAGTTTACATTAAAGATGAAGAACTTAGTTTTAGGGTTCAAAATTAGAATACTCATCTGATTGGCCTCCGGTTTTTTCCAGCACGGCCACGGCGATAATGTGACTTGTGGAAACTGACGGAGTTCAATTCGGACTCCCGATTTTAGCTCGACGCCTCAAACTACAATCAACAAGTCAGTTTACATTAAAAAGATTAACTTACGTTTAAGGGTTTAAAATTAGAAATACTCATCCGATTGGCCTCCGAATTTTTTGTAAATTTAAGTATTTTATTGTTTCTAATAATATTCAATTTTAACTTATTATTGTTATATATGTATTGTAGGTTCCTTCAGCGAGTGGCGTGGGAGGAGACGAGCACGAGGACGAGGAGGATGATTCATGATTTCCATTTCACTATTATTCTTATTGTTTTGACATTGTATTGTTGTTGGGATAGTTTTTATTATGATGTTGTGTATTTTTTATTGTTCATGTGGACTTTATTATATTATTGTGGACTTTATATTGTTTTTGTTGTGGACATTTTTATTTTATTATTGTGTTGTGGATATTTTTATTATTGTTGTTTGTGGTCATTTACTGTGTTGTATTGTGGATATTTATTATTGTTATGGACGTTGTTTTATTTACACAAGTTATTTTGCTAAAAATTTACAATATTTTTTTTAAAAAAATTACAAAACAGAGACCGATTAGTGACTGAAAAAATCAGTCACAATTCGGTCCCTGATATAGCGACCGAATTGAGACCGAATTATTCGGTCTCAAATAGAGACCGAATGCATCAGTCTCTATTCGGTCCCTATATTGGGGACCGAATTGTGACTGATTTGATCGGTCTCTATTAGTGACCGATTTATTTCAGTCTCAATTCGGTCGCTATATCAGGGACCGAATTGTGACCGATGTTTCGGTCTCTATTTGAGACCGAATAATTTCGGTCTCAATTCGGTCGCTATATCAGGGACCGAATTGTGACCGAAATTATTCAGTCTCTGATGTGCACTTTTAGCGACTAAAGTTCTTAGGTGACTATTCGGTCACTAATTAGTGACCGAATAGTGACCGAACTGTTTTGGTCACAGATTTGTGACCAGAAATTGTTCACCGACAAGTTCGGTCTCTATTCGGTCTCTGAACTGTTTAGAGACTGAATAGAGACCGAATATTTCGGTCTCTATTCCCGTTTTTTCTTGTAGTGTTAATATTTTTAAGAATCTCATTCAACCCCCCTCTGGGTTTGCTAGCTGGGCAACAAGTGGTATCAGAGCTAGTCTCTTCGACAAAGAAGAAGATCCAACGATCTGAAGAAAAGATCAAATGGCAGCCCAAGGTCACTCTGAAGGCCAGTCAGTCAACATGACACCTCTATTCGATGGAGAAGATTACACATATTGGAAAACAAGAATGGAATACTTCCTACAAGGCTTCGACTTTCAAATATGGTCAATTATAGAAGAGGAGACCTTCTAGTCACCAACGAAAAGGACAAATGGACAGAAGATGATAGAAAGAAGATTTCTCTCAACTGCAAAGCTAAGAGCATATTATGCTGTGCACTTAGCAAGAAAGAATTTAAAGAGTTTCAGCCTGCAAATCTGCAATGGAGATGTGGGAGAAGTTAAGAATCACTTATGAAGGCACGGATAAAGTGAAAGAAACAGAATAGACATTCTGGTAACGCAATACGAGAGATTCCAGATGTAGTCAGGAGAAACCATTACACAGATGTTCAGCAGATTACAAACATCACCAACGGGTTAGCAGGATTAGGAAAAGGTATGAGATGGGAGACATGGTAAGGAAATTCTTAGATCTCTACCATCTTCTTGAACTCCCAAGGTAACAGCCATAGAAGAAGCCAATGACTTGAAAAGGATGTCATTGGAAAAGCTCATTGGGTCCCTCATGGCCCATGAGATAAACATGGAGAGATTAGGAGAATCATCTAATAGGAAAAAGCACACAAATGTCCTTAAAGCACCAGAAGGCAGCTCTGAGGAACTCTGAAGATGAAGCCAGCAGTGAAGACACTAAGAGAAGAAGCTATGCTATCTAGGAAGCTTCAACGAATCTTAGCCAAAAATAAAAAATATCAGTCTGGCAGAAGATACTTCAAGAAAAATAAGGATTTTAAGAAGATAGAAGGAATGGACTTAAAGAAAGGTGAGCCCATATGCTGATGTAGTAAGAAGCCCGGACACATCAAGACAGAGTGTCCGAAGCTCAAGAAAATACAGAATACAGAAAAAGTTCAAGAAAACAAGAAGATTCAAGAAGAAAGCTATGGCAGCGGCTTGGGATAACAGTAGCAACTCAGACATCGAGTCAAGCTCGAGTAGCGAGGAAAAAGAAGAAGCTAACTTGGCTTTCATGGCCAACACAGAAGAAAAGGTAACTTCTGACTCATCTTTCGATTCCTGTAATGATTCTGATGATTTAGAAGAAGCTTTCAACGAGCTTTATAGCAAATATAGAGAAGTATCTAAATTACTAAAAGCTAGTAAGAAAAATCATACTTGCCTAGAAAACATAAATTCAGACTTAAAATCTGAAAATGAACAACTAGAAAAGCAAATCAATGAACTTAAAAGAAGAAACGATCTGTTATGCGAGGATCTGAAAGATAAAAATAAACATAACAAAATTAGAAAACAAGAAACCTTAGAAGAATTAAAAGGTGAAGTTAAAACTCTAACAGAAGAAAATAAAAAATTATCTAGTACATTAGAAAAATCACCAATGTGAAAAATTCCTTAATACTAAAAGGTACTAGACGGTCAGGAAAAAGAAAACAAGGATTAGGCTATACACCCCAGATAATGAAGACACAATAGTATATCCTAAAACATATCCTACTCCTAAATTTGTAGCTGAACAAGATACTTCATATAAATCAAACCTTAAGTATGTTCCATATGAAAGGGTAACTAAAACAACATGTTGTAGCCATTGCAACAAACTAGGTCACAGTAAATAACTGTCTCCAACCAAACACACAAAAATGGATAATTAAAAGAAAAATTGATGACACTGACCATCCAGGACCCAAAAGAACTTGGGTACCTAAAGCTTGATGTTTTCATTTCAGGGAAACCTTCGAGCATCTAATAGTATTTGGATAGTGGATGCTCAAGGCATATGTCAGGTAATAGAAAGCTATTCTCTCACCTCGAAGCTGAAGAAGGCACAGTGACATATGGAGACAATGGAAAAGGAACAGTGATAGGAAGCAGATCTGTTGGCAATAAAGAGAAAATATTTATTGAAGATGTCATATGCGTAAAAGGTTTGAAGCATAATCTCATCAGCATAAGCCACTATGTGACAGAGGACATCAATTAAGTTCCAAGAATCTAGATGCAGCATCATGAAGGAGGAGCAGTTATTTTTGAAGCTAACAGAGAAAAGAATCTGTACGTACTTTACCTTGAAGATCTGAAGATCAAGATATCTGTTTAGCAGCTAGTAAGGAGCAGTCAACTGAGCTGTGGCACAGAAGATTGGGTCACTGTAGCTTGGATGGCATGAGAAAGCTGATCAAGAGAAACCGGTGGAAGGTCTGCCAAAGGTCAGCACAAGAATGGACGGTGTCTGTGGACCATGTGCAAAAGGAAAGCACACCAAGTCATCCTTCAAGTCAAAGACTGTGGTAACAACCTCCAAACCCTTAGAACTCCTTCATATGGATTTATTTGGGCCAATGAGGACCACAAGTCTTGGAGGAAAGAATTTGGATTCGTTATAGTAGATGACTATTCAAGATTCACATGGGTATCCTTTCTGGAACACAAAGATGATACATTTGAAAGCTTTGTGAGCTTCAGTAAAAAGGTTCAGAAAATAAGAAGTTCTGCATTGTTGGAATCCGGTCAGATCATGGAGGAGAATTCCAAAATGAAAAATTCGCAAATTCTGTGATGACCAGGGATTGAACATAATTTCTCAGCACCAAGGACACCACAGCAAAATGGAGTTGCTGAGAGAAAGAATAGAACCTTATTGGACATGGAAAGAACAATGTTATCAGAATATGATCTGCCAAGATATTTTGGGCTGAAGCAGTCAACACAGCAAGTTATATCATAATAGAGTAATGATCAGGCCGATTTTGAAGAAAACTCCATATGAGTTGTACAAGGGAAAGAAGCCGAAGATTAGTCACTTCAGGACATTCGGATGTCCATGCTTCATCCACAACAACGGCAAAAGAGACATTGGTAAGTTAGATGCCAAATCAGATGAAGGCATCTTCATGGGGTATGCATCTAAACCTAACGGCTTTAGGGTATTTAATAGGTGTACTTTATTAATTGAGTAATCAGTACACATTATCTTTGATGAAACTAACCCTTCCTTGAGCAAGGAAGAAGATAGTGATAATGATAATGCAGATGAATTGTCCAAGAAGCTAAAGAACTCATCAATTGAGGACAAGGAAAATCCACCTCTGGAAGACTTGCAACAAAAGGATATAGTACATGGGAATCTTCCAAAGGAATGGAGATACAAGAGAGATTACCCTCCTGAAAACATTATTGGTGATCCATCTGTAGGGGTAAGAACAAGAGTAACATAATTCATGTGATTATTTAGCCTTTGTTTCTCAAATAGAGCCTAGGACAGTCAATGAAGCTATCACTGATGAATCTTGGATTTTAGCTATGCAAGATGAACTGAATCAGTTCAAGAGAAACCAGGTTTGGTCACTTGTCCCTAGACCATCAGATCATCCAGTGATTGGCACCAAATGGTGTTCAGAAATAAATTGGATGAAGCTGGTGTGATCATAAGAAACAAGGCCAGATTGGTAGCTCAAGGCTATTCCCAAGAGGAGGCATAGATTTCGATGAACCTATGCACCAGTAGCTAGACTTGAGGCTATTAGAATATTACTTGCATATGCATCTGCATTAGATATAAAATTATTTCAAATGGATGTAAAGTCTGCTTTTTTAAACGGTTTCATAAAGAGAGATTTATGTGGAACAACCTCCAGGTTTTGATGACATTGATTTTCCAAATCACGTATTAAATTGCACAAATTCTATATGGATTAAAACAAGCACCAAGAGCTTGGTATGAACGGCTAAGTGCATTTCTATTATATCATGGTTTCTCTAGAGGTCAAGTAGACAGTACACTATTTGTCAAATCTAAGGTCAACCATATTTTGATTGTTCAAATATATGTTGATGATATAATATTTGGTTCTACTGATGAATCTCTTTGCAAGTATTTTGAGAAGATTATGCAGGGAGAATTCGAGATGAGCATGATGGGGGAGCTCAACTACTTCCTTGGACTGCAAATTAAGCAAGGAAAAGAAGGCACCCACATATGTCAAGCCAAATATACCAAGGAACTCTTAAAGAAGTTTGGATTCGAAAATGCCAAGCCATTATCAACACCCATGAGCACATCAACAAGAATGGACAGTGACAAAGATGGTAAGAATGTAGATCAAAAAATCTACAGAGGTATGATAGGATCTTTACTGTACTTAAGCTAGTAGACCTGATATATTGTTTAGTGTATAATGGTGCTAGGTATCAGGCAAATCCTAAAGAGTCCCATTTAATTAATGTTAAAAGAATTTTTAGGTACTAGTTAGAACTCATGATTTAGGTCTTTGGTATCCAAAATCATGTGAAATTAATTTAGTAGGATACTCTGATGCTGACTACGCTGGATGCAAAATAGATAGAAAAGCACCAGTGGTTGTTGTCATTTCCTTGCAGGATGTCTGATATCATGGTCCTCCAAGAAACAGAATTCAGTAGCACTGTCAACAGCTGAAGCTGAGTACGTGGCTGCTGGAAGTTGTTGTACACAACTCCTATGGATCAAGCAACAACTTGAGGATTATGCTACACATCAAGACAATTCCATTGTTATGCGACAACACCAGTGCTATAAATTTAACCAAGAATCCAGTACAACACTCAAGGACTAAACACATTGAGGTTAGATATCATTTCATTCGTGATCATGTAGCAAATGGCAACATTGATATTTCATTTATTGATACAAACAATCAGTTAGCAGATATCTTCACAAATGCCTTACCTGAAGAGAGATTTACTTCTCTTAGAAGGAAATTAGGCATGTGTAAATTGTGAAAGAATTTATCTGTTTAAAACTAAAATATTAATTTTCAGAATTTAAAATTATTTTATTCAAAAATTGAGCAAAATTCCAATTATTGTCTATCCTTTTAAGTTTGTCATGTCGGTTCGTTATTTTATAAGAATTTATTCCATTGAACCAGTCAGTTTGTCGTTTTCTGCCATCATGGCGCCTCCAAATTCTAAAGGTCATTCTTTTAATTTTTCTTTATATCTCGAAATCTATGCGGCAACGATTTGCATCCCTTCATCATCTTCCTCCTTCTGCCTGAGGCGATACCCTATCGACTCCGGCATCGACTCCTTGAGATTTCAAGCTTCCACTTCTTTCTCCGCGAGAAATTTCTTGAGGGGTTCTACTCCTTTCTCCATTTCGATCATCCAGAAACTCTTCTCATCCAAAACCATGGCCTCTTCTGGTGTCTCCATCAGCGTCGGGGGCTATGGAGCTGCATTTCTTACCGCCGAGCAGCAGGAAAGATATGCTTCAGTAAAGACCAAGCTTTGCGGCCACAAAGCAGTAGATGTGGCTGACTTGCAGAAGAACGGAATGGGCAGTATCGTCGCAGCTATGGGCAGATTGAAGTGGTCAAAGATAGCCACCCTATCAGAAGTAAGTTATCCGGACCTTGTGAAAGCTTTCTATGTATGTCTGAAGACAGAGGAAGACAGAACCCTGACTTCCATGTTCAAGGGAACTCAGATTAGGGTCACACGAGACCTATTGGCATCTCTCTTTGGTGTGACTACCTCCAGACACAGTGGAGTTCACATTGTGGATATCCAGGCGAAAGGTTTAGGGATTGTTGGTCCCGAATTCAGATTGAAGGATGGAAAACTAGTCATCAACCAGTTGAATGCGTTTAATCGCTTATTGCATTTCATTGTGTCAAATAGTAGTCCCAAGGAGTGCCACCTTCTCCACTTGCACAAAGGCGGACTCCGACCTAATGTTCTGGGCTGTCCAAAACCAAGAAATCAACACTGCAGAGATTATGATTGAAAGGATGAAGTTTACAAGCACACAGGTATGGGACACAAAGAGCAAGCTGAATGTTTCTCTACCTTATGCTCATCTGCTCACAAAGATATTTCAACACTATGGCATTAGTGTGGTGGGAGATGTGTCTGAAAGATAGGCCAAGATATCCGGTCCAGAAATTGAGAAAAAGTGGTTTTTCGGCTATCAATGGGGTCTGGAAAAAGACTTCTGTGGCTGAGGGTGAAGCCATCATTGGTGAAGCCCAAGAAGGCCAGGAAGCAGCTGGCGCAGTTCCTGTGATTCCAGAGGTAGAAGCAGTTCAGGAAGTAGCAGAACCAGAAGTAGCAGTCGTAGCTTAAGAAGAGTCAACAGCAGCACCATCTGTGGAAGCAGAAGCAACAGTAGCAGCAGCAGAATGTAGCAGCAGGATTGAGGATATACCTCCAGAGGATATTGAGCCCATTGGGCATAGTTCAGAGGATACCTTCCCTCTTCCCGAGTAGGTTCGGTACTCAGAGATGTACTGGAATCCCTCCAAAGCTCTTTAAGGGATCCAGTAGATAGTGAAGTTCAAATTGCAGAAGTTGTGGCATCAGGCCACATTGATGAGATTGTTATGGAAGAATCTCCCAGTCAGGGGGAGCAAGTAGTTGCTCGTGAAGACTTAGTTGTAGAATATGCTCTCATTGAGGGGGAGCAACATGTTGATGAGCAAGCAGCAAGTCAGGGGGAGCAAAATGCCAATGCCCCCATTGATGATCTGTTTAGTGAAGACATTGTGGAAAGTGCCTCAGAAGAAGAAAATGAAAGTGAAGAGCCTGTGGTTAGGCAAGAGAAGATAAAAGAAAAGTCTGGCTAAAGAAGTTCCTCTCCTCACCAGTAAGTCACACAGGAGGTCTGGGAAAAAGAAGTTGAAAGTAAATTTGAATTGTTGTTGCGCTAGATGAGCAGGCAAAATTTTATGTTCCGTGAGGTCGGATATGGACTCCTTTTTTATCACTCAAAGCTCATCTGCCCGTGAATTAGGGCACTGTCATCTGAACTTGCAAGCCTAAGAAAAGATTATGAAAGTATGAGGAAGGTGCTTGTGTGTCATGCCCCAATATTTAGCAAGCGGAATAAATACCGGGAGACGTGAACGATACAAATAGACGTATCACAGTTGAATAGTGCAGAGTCACAATGAACATAAGAACACGTTTGAGACTATAATATGTCACCAAAATATACTTTATTCTATTTCATTCAACTAGTTACAACCTTACATAAGAAAACCAACTAAAGTGTCCTTATTCAAATGAAAATGTTTCACCAATACATAGACTACTAAAATATCTACTACTCCTAATACTTCATCTCTCCTCAATGTCGGGTGCTCATCACTCTTGCCCTGCCCCATCGGACTCCACGGGTTCCTCATCACTACCTGAAAAGGACAGGAGATGATAGGTGAGCGAACTAGCTCAGTAGGATTTATCATCTCAATATTGTGCGGGCACTAATATACATGATTAACATTTTTAATAGGCAGATATGCACATGGACATGATGACAATGCATGCTTTTCTAACAGTTGAATAGAGGAATAGAACGCTGACATATATCAAATCAAATATCGAATTGCATATACAATGGACAGGTAGTTCAAGAGTAGAATCATATCAAATGAATTGCCATATTCATACAGATATCATATATTCACATGAACAGACTTATCATATCAAACATATCATGTCAAACGAAGGCACGTTCCCACAAATCTTTCTATTTTGTTGTGCTATGCCAAGCACCAAAAGTCCCTACTCTTGCAGTTAATAAGTACGTTGGGGCGTTCCTCCCCAGGACCAGACAGGGCCTCTATTGCACAGGCATTAGTCAAATGGACCGAAGTCCCAGATTGTGCTGAACAAACATATTCATATATGACCACAGAGTTTCAATAATAAGCTCAATGTAATAAGAACATGATCATCATAGAGTCAAGGTATGACAATAGCTCAAGAGAACAAAAGGGCAGTATAACGACGTATCTTATGTTTCATAATTGCTAGTGTCTTGACATGAGGATGACCAATGACAGATCGTATGCGGAACATGTGCTCTCTATCTCCAGGGTACTTCATGGTACAACCAGCTCGGTCTCTATGTGAGAATCCATAGAGAGCGGAGACTTACAGAGGTCTTAAAGAAAAGATCGCTAGTCTTGCCGATTCGGAATGACCGACAGAGAGCTCTCAATTCCCTAAGAAGGGTGTGCCTATTCGTGCAAAGGCGTAAGTGACGTGTCACAGATCTTTCCTAACATGTATGCAAGTTATGAACAAATAATTTAACCATCGGAAAGCATATAGCTAAAGAAAACTTATATGCAAATCATGATAGCAACTTAACTAACGAGTCCATACTAACATGTATTCATTCACATATTCACATCAAATTCTTATCATTTCAATTTCATAACAAGCTAGATCACAAGATAATAGTCAATGTTCATAAGAGAAAATCACATATCATACATTAGAATCATATTCATGTTCATTACCGTTTTCACATGGGTTGATTACTTTTAGGTCCATGCATACTATGTAACATGATGCAACATGCTAACAGACCCAACAACTAAACATGCTGACATTTATACAAACACAGTAATTAGGGTGCGATATTCATGCAACGCCTATATCTCTCTATCTACTGACATTTAAATAAAACTCTAAACATGAAAAATGTCGAGGACATCTATTGGAAGAACTTTTATGTTAAGGGTTAGGTCTTATTCGGTCTATAATGGCGTGTAACACAGGAAACACCTAAGAAAGCCCTAAACATACGTGACTTCATTGCGACTTATATGTCAGGCCCGTAACTTGAGATCTACTGATATTTAGACAAAGAGAAATGCTTTGTACACATATAGACGTGCACAAAAGCCATGCTGGAATCACCGGGAGCACGTTCATTCGCCCATGTTGCAACCCGGCCACGTCATCCGCCATTAAAGCTCGCAGCCTGCGTTGCGGCTTCCCGAGGTGAACCATCATGAAACCGCCACTGTCTTGTAACCGCGATGCTGTGAGATTTTTTTTTAAACCCAATTTTTCCCTTCCCGCCTTTTGTCCAAAATAATATGAGAGAAGCCTGTGTCTTCGGCATCATCCCACGAAAATCTCTTCGTACCAAAATTGCAACCATCCCTGAAACTTCGCCTTCTCTTGCTCATGCTGTCTTCCGCCGGCGCATCTCTCTGCAATTATGCAACTTCTTCATCGTGTTGTCTTCCTCATCCATGGTGCCTAAGAAGACTCTGCTAGATTGGTTCCGTCGCCGCATTGCTGAGGAGGTAGAAGAGACCGTGGAACAACCTACGACGCTCCAACCCGATGCACAGGAGCAAAATGTTTCAGTGGCAGCACCAAAAGTACAAGAAGACACAGGAGAAAGGGTGGCATCCTAAGTGAGAGGTATGTTTCCTAGTGTCGTAATATGTTCGTTTTGCACGATGTCAAATATGTTCCCGTGAGAAATAGATTTCTTCTTTATACTGGAGGTTTATTATGTTCCAGTGTCGAATATGTTCCACTAACAAATTTATCTCTTCAGTTGACAAATAGGTCTGTTAGGGTGACAAATAGGACCTTTTCAGATGACAAATACCTATTTGTAGTGACAAATAGAAACTCTCCCAGTGACAAATAGAAACTTGCTGATCCAGTGACAATATTGCCTTATCAGTGATAAATAGGGCATTCTTGATGACAAAAAGCCATTGTAGTGGCCAAATAGAAATTCTTCAAGTTACAAATAGAAATCTTCTGTTCCAGTGTCAAATATTGCCTTGCCAATGATAAATAGGGCATTCTTGATGACAAATAGCCTTTTGTAGTGACAAATAGAAACTTGGTGATCCAGTGACAAATAGCTCCTTATCAGTGATAAATAGGGTCTTCTTGATAAGAAATACCTATTTGTAGTGACAAATAGAAATTCTTCAAGTGACAAATAGAAATCTTTTGTTGCAGTGATAAATATTGACTTACTAGTGATAAATAGGTCATTCTTGATGACAAATAGCCATTTGTAGTGACAAATAGAAACTTGCTGATCCAGTGACAAATACCTCCTTGTCAGTGATAATTAGGGTCTTCTTGATGAGAAATACCTATTTGTAGTGATAAATAGAAATTCTTCAAGTGACAAATAGAAATCTTCTGTTCTAGTGACAAATATTGACTTACCAGTGATAAATAGGGCATTCTTGATGACAAATAGCCATTTGTAGTGACAAATAGAAACTTGCTGATCCAGTGACAAATAGCTCTTTGTCAGTGATAATTAGGGTCTTCTTGATGAGAAATACCTATTTGTAGTGACAAATAGAAATTCTTCGAGTGACAAATAGAAATTTTCTGTTCCAGTGACAAATGTTGCCTTACCAGTGATAAATAGGGCATTCTTGATGACAAATAGTCATTTGTAGTGACAAATAGAAACTCTTCCAGTGACAAATAGAAATCTACTGATCCTGTGACAAATAGCTCATTGTCAGTGATAAATAGGGCCTTCCCAGTGACAAATAGCCATTTGTAGTGACAAATAGAAACTCTGCCAGTGACAAATAGAAATATGATGATCCAGTGACAAATTGCTCCTTGTCAGTGATAAATAGGGCATTCCCAGTGACAAATAGCCATTTGTAGTGACAAATAGAAACTCTGTCAGTGACAAATAGAAATATGATGATCCAGTGACAAATTGCTCCTTGTCAGTGATAAATAGGGCATTCCCAGTGACAAATAGCTATTTGTAGTGACAAATAGAAGCTCTTCCAGTGAGAAATAGAAATCTTCTATTCCAGTGACAAATAGTGCCTTACCAGTGACAAACACTACAAGAAAAAGCGGAAATAGCGACCGACAGGTTCGGTCGCTATTCGGTCGTTATTCGGTCGCTGTACCCATCGGCGACCGACTAACCACCAAAATGCGGCCGATCAAATCGGTCGTTATATATCGGTCGCCAAATCTGTCTCTGATAGCGACCGAAATATATCGGTCGCAAGGTTCGTCGCAAATAGAGACCGCCCTTGTCGATCGCAGGTTGGTCGCCCACAGCGACCGATAGTCAGTCGCTGTTGCGGTCGCTAACAGCGACCGGTATTTATGGTCGCTAATGCGGTCGCTAATTTAGAGACCGACTTAGCGATCAAATATTTTCCGTCGCTATCGGTGAAGCGACCAATTTTAGCGACCGATCAGCGTCGGCATTATATCGGTCGCTATTCGGTCGCTAATTTGACAATATTTTTTTTTAGAAATTTACATAAACAATGATAAATCACCTGATAAATAACAATACCACAAAACCACAATAAATCAACTACACAAATCACAATCTCCACAAAGTTCAAATTCATCACATAAAATACAAACACACAAACTAATCATACATCCATAACAAACCTCAAATTCATCACATAAAATACAAACACACAAACATCATACATCCATAATAAAATGACAACATGCACATAACTAAAATGAAATCACAAATCCTCCGCATATGTGTCATCCTCATCCTGGTCGTCGTCTCGTCCAACATCTCGCGACGGATAATCCTGCATATTATTAAAAAAATTAAAATTAAGTACTTAATAAAGAAATCAATTATTCTTGAAAATTAAAAGCAAGATATTTTTCATTTAACTGAAATTGACGAATGATAGTTTTAAACGTTTTGCTCAAATCGGTAGTCTAATTTGCAATCCAATTTGAACTCCGTCAGTTTTTACGTGTTACTTTCACCCCCCATGTCGTGTTTAAACAATCGATAGATTGATTGGACATTTCTTTTCAATTTCGGACTCTCAAACCCAAGTTCATAGATTTGAACTAAAGTATTAAGAAAATGCATAATTGTTTGTCCATGCCATATCGGGAGTCCATTTGGACTCTGTCAGTTTCTACAAGTCATTCTCACCTTTCCGGTTGGTTGGAGTCATTGACAATTAATCGGACCTATTTTTATATTTTTGACCCCCTTAAACCCGATTAAATTAGTTCTTCTTAAGAAATGTAAATTTGTGCATGAAGTTCAAATTGGAGTCCAATTTGAACTCTGTCAATTTCTACGGGTTACTTTCACTCCCATGTCGTGTTGGAACAATCGATAGATTGATTGACCTCTATTTTCAATTTCGGACCCTCAAACCCAAGTTCATAGATTTGAAACTAAACTAGTTAAGAAAATACAAAATTGTTTGCCCAAGCCATATCGGGAGTCCAATTTGAACTCCGTCAGTTTCTACAAGTCACTCTCACCTTCCCGATCGTGTTGGAGTCATTGACAAATTAATCGGATCTATTTTTTTATTTTTGACCCTATTAAACCCGATTAAATTAGTTCTTCTTAGAAATGTAAATTTGTGCATGAAGTTCAAATTTGGAGTCCAATTTAAACTCTGTCAATTTCTACGGGTTACTTTCACCTCCCATGTCGTGTTGGAACAATCGATAGATTGATTTGACCTCTATTTTCAATTTCGGACCCTCAAACCCAAGTTCATAGATTTGAAACTAAACTAGTTAAGAAAATACAATTGTTTTGCCCAAGCCATATCGGGAGTCCAATTTGAACTCCGTCAGTTTCTACAAGTCACTCTCACCTTCCCGATCGTGTTGGAGTCATTGACAAATTAATCGGATCTATTTTTTTATTTTTGACCCTATTAAACCCGATTAAATTAGTTCTTCTTAAGAAATGTAAATTTGAGCATGAAGTTCAATTTGGAGTCCAATTTGAACTCTGTCAGTTTCTACGGGTTACTTTCACCTCCCATGTCGTGTTGGAACAATCGATGGATTGATTAGACTTTTCTTTTCAATTTTGGACCCTCAAACCCAGTTCATAGAGTTAAGAAAGTGATATTTTTCCCTCCTCAATCTAAATTCTTATATTTTGTAAGATGATTTTAGAGTTAACAATAGAAAATCAATAAAATAAAATACTTACCGGAGGCTGCTGTGCAGGTGCAGGAGGAGTGCTCTATTACCAGGAATTCCCAATTCTACGAGCATCTGGGAGACGGTCTGAGAGACGATGGTTGAGATATTCTGAGAGACGGTCTCGTTGACGATCGCCCTAAACATATCCGGAGTCATGGTCGGGCCGGCACTGGAAGAAACACCTGGGGCTGCTGGTGTGGTAAATGGAGAGGTCGCATGTGAGACCGAACTCGAGCATGATGATATCACCTTGGTCGTGCCCAAGCTATGTCCAAAACCATAGACATGGCCTTTCTTGGGTGTCCCAGATGCTGCAACCCAAATGTCAGGATCCAACTCTGGACGCTGACTGTCATCCCCGTACCTCTCATCCATTCCTCTACTATATGACTCCTGCAAAAAATAAAACAAGTAAAACAAAATTATTCTACAGTTTAACCACAATAAATGAAAACTATTAGTGTATACACTTATCGCTACCTCCCGAGCTTTCTCACTAATGTAATCATTTGTCCCTTTCTTCTTATGAGTTTCATCAAAAAGCTCTTGAAATTGAGGTGGCCGCTTGAACTGTACTTCCTGTTATTCAAATAAATCACAGTTTATTATTAGATTAAAAAAAATTCACAATGTAGAAGTATACTTACCATCTCGCTTTATGCGTTGCAAAGGAATAGAGCCACTCGTGTGTACATTCGCTTCAGGATGCGCTGCTCTGTTTTGCTTTGCTTTGCATGAATTTTCACTCCATTTCTCCGCTCCCCAAATGTCGCACAGCTCCGTCCAATACTCCTTTCTCATCCACACAGGCCCATGCTCCTTCCATTCGTTCTTATCTGTACTTGCACATGCTCTTTCTGCAGTTTTTCGAACATTGTACATAAGATGTTTGAAATTTGCTCTTGCAGTACTTGTCCATGCAGATCTAGCACGTAACTCATGTGAATGCTCTGTGAATCGATGATTCTTCTACATATTACAAAAAAAAAATTATATGTTACATAACAATAAGTGTGTTCAAATAAGAATTGAAAATGACTTAATATGATAAAATAAGATACATACCAAGAACATAGAGAACAATAAATCCTGAACATCCATCGGAAAATCAGAAAAGCGATGGATGGGGCCTGGAATATGTGCTTGAATTGTCTTTGTAATAATTGTGATGCTTAGGCTGGCTCTATTTTATTCCTGAAATTGAGAATATTAATACCACAATGACGAATAGATAACAAAAATAATGCATTACATACCCTTCATTTATCCACACTGCCCGCATCGTCTCATTATAACTGCCCTCACCCTCGTGATGACTCGTCTCGTCATCAGCATGTACTATACGAATAAATAGTATAATATAAAACAAACTATAAAAAAAATAGAAATGTAAATGAACATACCTGGTGTAGATCTACTCGCCATGTGTGATGGAGATGCAGAGGTGTCAATCTACCTGCTGCCCGTGGTAAAAGTGCAGAGGTCGGGGTCCTGTATAGATAAGAATAAGATACACAAAAATATAAAGAATTATTTTAAACAAAACATACAGTGCATTATACAGACATATTACCTGCTAAGGTAGTAACGGTGCAGAGGTCGTGGATCCTGAAAGGATAAGAATAATATACCACAAAAAACATAAAGAATTATTTTAAACAATACTACAATGCATTATACATGAAAGTATACATACCTACTGCGTGTGGTAGCGGTGCAGAGGTCGGGTCGGTGGTATCAGTGCACGAGGTCGTGGATCCTGAAAGGATAAGAATAATATACCACAAAAACATAAAGAATTTTTTTTAAACAAATACTACAATGCCATTATACATGAAAGTATACATACCTACTGCCGGGTGGTAGCGGTTGCAGAGGTCGGTGTATCGGTGCAGAGGGCGTGGATCCTGAAAGGATAAGAATAATATACCACAAAAACATAAAGAATTATTTAAACAAATACTCAATACATTATACATGAAAGTTACATACCTACTGCCGGTGGTAGCGGTGCAGAGGTCGGTGGTATCGGTGGCAGAGGTCGTGGATCCTGAAAGGATAAGAATAATATACCACAAAAATATAAAGAATTATTTTAAACAAATACTACAATGCATTATACATGAAAGTATTAAATACCTACTGCCGGTGGTAGCGGTTGCAGAGGTCGGTTGGTATCGGTGCAGAGGTCGATGGTACACGGTAAGAGGTGTGGGTCCTGTGAAATTAAGAATAAGTTACACAATGACATAAAGAATTAATTTAAATAAATATCGCAGTGCATTACAAATCAAAGTATACATACCTACTGCCGGTGTAGAATAGGAAGTAAATCTCCTCATACTACCCTATCCCCTCCCACTACCCTCACCCATCCCACCTGAAGAAGTCCCACGCCGTCCTCGAACCAATCTTAACTGGTAATAAAATAATGCATATTCATCAAATAGTGGAAGAAAAATGGGCAACACGGGAGTATTAAAATTACAGAGTACCTTCATTTTAGGTAAAATTGTATACCATTAATCAAACATTCTCCATTTCATCTTCAGATGTTGGAGATATATCAAATTCAGCATTCACATCTTTCATTATCAGATTCATTTTGATCACTAATATATTTCCTCCTCATCGGAGTCCCCCAACTGTATTTCAAGTTGTTCTGATTCGACTTCTTCCACTTCATTCTCTTTAGATAAAGACAGTGCCTCCACAGATTCATCACTAGAAGAGGCAAGTCTACATCATCACCCAAAATGATTGAAAGAATTCGGAATTCACATCCAACTCTATTGTTTCAGTCAAATCCAACTCATAATCCGGGAAAAGCCTTGTCTTAACCTGCAAACTGCCCCCCAATCATTTCTTTCTTTATTTCTAGACGATGGATAC
>CM024757.1:26446429-26492129 GCA_014218235.1 Colocasia esculenta | reverse complement strand
CGACCGATCCGATCCGATCCCCGAGATTTTGAACCTTGATCCCAACTTCATTCCGCATAGACGGAATTGGTTAATGAAGAAGAAGAAGATGCAAGAGGAGTGGGAGCGTCAAGAAAAGCTACGGATGGAGTTTGAGACCATGGAGCAAGCGTCAGATACATCATCTTATGCTTCCACTGAAGGATATTACCAAGGGCAGGGAGGCTACTTGGGATATCCTCAATACTCGGATGCATCATATTACACCGGAGGTGGAGCATATGCACAATCCACTGAGTCCGATTCACATTCACATGACTCATATAAGTCATATGGCTCATATCAAGTGCCTGAAATACCGGGCTACACACCTATCACTATCATATATGCGAACACGGATGCCTATAGTCAATATTTGACTCAATATGAGGCATATTACCAACATTATATGTCTTGGACAGATTATGTAAACCTTATGTCCACACAATATAATGTACGATTCCAATAAATACATTTTTTTCATGTATTTCAGTTCATAAATACAATGTTCATATATTTCCTATTTTTTCATATTTTTCTAATTTTTTTTCAATTTTTTAAGGGGGGCGATCCACCCCCCTTTTGCTTGCCAGACCCGGTCGGGCTCGGCCCGGATCGGCCGAGCCGGGCTCGGGATCGCCGGGTCGGATCGGTTTTGGGCCGACGATCCGATCCCGATCCCCGAGATTTTGAACCTTGCTCCTTGGTGTATGGAGCTGAGGCAATGATACTTGTTGAAATTGAAATGGCATCCTATCGGGTGGCAATACAGAATGAATTTCAAAGTCAAGATCAAAGTTAGATAGAAAGAAGACTCGAGGAGCTCTCCAACCTAGAAGGAAGGCGACTCGAAGCATATAAATCTCTCTAAGTATACCAAGCTAGAATGGCTCGCGCCTTTGACAAAATGGCAAGACCAAGAGCATTTAAGCAAGGAGACCTCGTCATGGTCAAATGCAGAGAAGCAATGGCGGAAAAGTAATGTGGCAAATTGCAACCCACTTGGCTTGGCCCATATGTAGTCACCTTGGCATATGAAGGAGGAGCGTATCGACTGGTCGACCATAAAGGTACTGTACCCTTTCCTCCTCTCAATGGAAAGCACCTGAAACTGTACCATGTACCAGAACATGAGTTTCTCAACCAGCTCCCGAAACAAAAGCCCAACCACTCAAAGGATCATGGAGCAAAAGAAAAAGAAAAAGGCGTGTAAATTAAGTTTGCCATAGATGGGGGCAAAGGAGTCCAGTTTCCATCTGCCTGTCATATAAACCAAGTCTTCAAATCTTTCAATTCCCGACAAAGCATGAAGCTAAAAGGTATTCTTTGTACAAACCCAAAAAGCAGATGAAGGTCAAAGGTTATGTTATTATATCCCGCCAAATGAGGTTCCAAACCAAAGATAAATCATATATCATATCCAAATCCAATTCATAGCCAGAAAGCCATCAAGGCAGGTTATACTCAAATCCCAATTTCAAATTATAGCCAGCAAACCACAAAGGTAGGCTATATCAAATCTATATTCAAATACATAGCCAGCAAACCACAAAGGTAGGCTACATCAAATCCATACTCAAATTCATAGCCAGCAAACCACAAAGGTAGGCTATTTCAAATCCCAAATCTTAAAACCATAGCCAACAAACCACAAAGGTAGGCTATATCAAATCCATAGCCAGCAAACCACAAAGGTAGGCTATATCAAACCAAATTCAAATCTCAAATCTCAAATCCATAGCCAGCAAACCCAAAGGTAGGCTATATCAAACCATATTCCAAAACCATAGCCAGCAAACCACAAAGGTAGGCTATATCAAATCCATATTCAAAAACCATAGCCAGCAAACCACAAGGTAGGCTATATCAATCCATATTCAAAAACCATAGCCAGCAAGCCACCAAGGCAGGCCATATTCAAACCCAAATATAAATTCTATGGCCAAAAAGCCATCAAGGCAGGCCATATTCAAATCCAAATCACAAAACTATAGCCAGTGAACCACAAAGATAGGCTATCTCGAATCTAGATTCAAAACCATAACCAATAAGCCATCAAGGTAGATCATATCCAGATATAATCCCAATCCATGAAAAACCATACCCGGCATGCTACATTCCCAAAATATGCCAAAACCCAATACCAAATACAACCATAAACCATCAAGGTAGACTGAACCAGATACAAACCCAAACTTGAAACCAAAATCTAAACTCAGATTCCAAATCATGGCCATCAAACCATAATAAGTTATACCAAATTCCAAATTCCAATACCAGATGTTCGGCCTAAAAGCCATTGAGAAAGGCTGAGTCAATCTACAAGCTCAAAGTCTCAACCGCGAACCATAAAAGCCAGTTAGCTCAAATTCAAATCCCAATTACCCCCAGGAAGCCATCAAGGCAGGTTATACCCCAAATATAATTCCAAACCCATAGCCCGAAAACCACAAAGGCAAGCTATGTCAAACCCAAACTCTGGTCATGGTCAGCAAGCCATCAAGGCAGGCCATATCAAATCCAAAGCTCAAATCCATAGCCACAAACCACTAGGGTGGGCTAAACCAAAATCAAAACCAAAACCAAAACCAAAACCAGAACCAAAACTAAAACCTAAACCAAAATCAAAATCAAAACCAAGTCCAGAACCAAATCAAAACCAAATCCCCATTCCGATACCATCAAAACTAAATTCCAGCAAACCCACTCGAGGACCAACTAAATGTCTCAAGTACAGAGTTCAAAAAAAAGGAAAAAAAAAAAAAAGAAAGGGGTTAAAAACAGAGATACCCCGATGGACTTAAGAACACAACCACATTGTGCTCTTAAGGGTAAAAAGATCAAAATCCGACTGAGGTGAAAACCCGAAAGGGCACCTCAGGCAAAAATGGATAACCCCTCAACGTGAAAATCTGAAAGGGCGCGTTGGAAAAAGCTAAAGGGGGCTAGTCTTAGTGAAAACCCGAAAGGGCGCTGAAACTGGTAATGTGAAGAAAAAGAAGAAGAAAGAAAAAGGGGTTAAAAATAGAGATACCCCGATGGACTTAAGAACACACCACGTTGTGCTCTTAAGGGTAAAAAGATCAAAAATCTGGCTGAGGTGAAAACCCGAAAGGGCGCCTCAGGTAAAAAATGGATACCCCTCAACGTGAAAACCCGCAAAGGGCACGTTGGAAAAAGCTAAAGGGGGCCAGTCTTAGTGAAAACCAAAAGGGCGCTAAGATTGGTAATGTAAAAAAAAAAGGAGAGAGAGCATGAAAGGAGGACTTCACTGTCCTTCATTCAATATTTACAGAATCACAAGTCGCTCTGTAACAAACAAGCAGAGCATGATAGCGCTACTGAATACAAGAGAAAAGGGCCAGAATAGAAAGGCCTATGCATAACTACTTCAATCCAAAACGAAGCCAGGAGGGCTTCTTCCTTTTCAGTCGTTCGACCTCTTTGGTCTTGGAAGAAGTGGAGCAGCGATGTTCTTCATCATCCTTAATAAAGGCGGCCTCCTCTTCGGAATCTTTGGTGTCGTCTTTGACTTCCTGTTCCAGAGAGGAGCGTGCCTCCTCAAGTTCGCGCTGCAGACGACAATATTTTCCATCTCTGCGGTGATCTTCAGCTTCCGCGTCTTCTGGCCTATACGCACTTCAGCAAGCCGGGAGCTACGTCTATCAGCATCCCTGGTTAATGAACAAATGTCGCCCTCCAAGGTCTGAATACGTTGGTCATAAGGGGCCCAGACTACATTGCTGTGGGCGACATACTTCATCCCAGATATCTCCAACAAATGCCATCCATCTGTTCTGAGCAATGCCTGAGTTGAAGGCTAGCATGGTCTTTTCCTTCAACACTCGCTTGACAGCATCAATGGATGGAGGATCTTCTGAGTCCACTACTGCTCTGACTCGGCCAACGAGAAAATTCCAAAGATCCTCATCCTCAGGGCCCGGACTTAGCTGGTCTCTAGTAGGCCAATCCACTCCATGCTCAGATAGGGCCTCAAGTCCTAATGGCGGAGACCCACCATCGTCAAAATCTGAAGGTGGGGTTGCCTGGCAATAAAAGTACGTACATATATCAGCAAGTGACAATGAAGTTTACAAAGTCTGAAAGAAAATGAAAAGAATGAAAGCTGCTATAACTCACTGTATGGGAGATTTCCCCCTTTGCTTCCGCCTCGGGAGCTAAAGGTTGAACAGAATTTGATCCTTCGACATGAAATTCTTGAAAAGTAGGAGGGTGATCAATTATGGGCTGATCTAGTTCTCCTCCATCTACTGGCGGCATAAAAGGATTAAGATCATAGCTTGTTTTTCAAAGAGGCCATCACCGTCAGCAGTGTCTCCAACTTGAAATGCTGAATATGCCTGTGACGTGAAGAACGGGCCCCTCAGTCCATCCCAAGAAAGGAAGGGTGAACTGGTTGCAGGGAGGGAATATGAATCCATCACTCCCCAAGAAAGAAGTGATCGCAAAAAGGATGACCACCTGAACAAAAAAGGAGAGAGGGGTCAAGCATGAAAGAAAAACATATCCGACAAAGATTGTATATGAGCTCAGTAAAGGAAGTCACCTGAAGAAGCTAGTCCTGTGGCCGGATATTTCTCGTCAGGTCTCGGGATATAAGCATCGACAGGTGTAAAAGGGTATTGTTCTGCAAAGGCTTTATATTCAGCATATGCAGAGGCGCTATCGTCACATCCCGTTGCCACTGCTTCAGGAAATGGACAGTGGGATGATGGCTCAATAAAGTCAACCTCTGATGTCAAATCACCACCTGCTCGGGAAGAACTCCCATACTCCATTCCATAAGGAAGAGAGGAATCCCCGAGCAGGGGGGTATACTCATCTGAAGTAATCAGGTCAGCATTTCCATCATTCGTCTCGTCATCTGAAGCAAATGAGTCAGAGGAAGAGGAGAAAAAAAAAATGATGAGTAAAATTCTGAACAAAAATGATGAGAGAGAAAAGAAAAGAAGATAAAAGAAAACCACCACTAGATGAGATGGAATCCGCCACTCTCCCTTTTCCAGCTCTCTTGAATCTGGAAGAAGAGGGAATGTTCAAATAAGCTTCACCATTCCTGTCTCCAACAACTTCCGGAGCAGAGATGGTCGAAAATCCAAAACAGATATGTAAAAAAAAAAAAATGAAGAAGAGAGAAAAGAAGAAGAAGAAGAAAGATGGTGACTCCGCATATCTCCTCGAAGGAAAAAGGAGTCGTAGCCGTTGAGCGAAGCCAAGACGGTCAACCTCAGCAACATAATTCTGCGTCAAATCCTGGATAAAGTCCAGAAGACAAGATTCAGGGCACAAATGTCAGATCCAATCCAATCAAATGTCAAGAAGGCAGAACCCAGAAAGGAAATATCAGATTCAACCATAAATTAGGTCAGAATCTCAAGGCTCAAGAAATGATTTCGAATCAAGCCATTGAATAGAACCTAGAGGATAAGTTCCAGTGATCAAATTTCCAACCCAACTCTGAGCAAAGTCAAAAAGACAAGCTTCGGAAAGGGAATCCCAAATCAACTCCTCGACAAAGCCAGAAAGGCAGGTCTCAAGAAATTTTCCTAGGGTCAAGTCAGAAAGACAAAGACCCAGGCAAAGGAAATCAAAGGCAGTTCTGAGTAAATCCAAGAAGCGGAGCTGATGAAGAAGCATGACGAAGCAGATCGTGGCCCAAGGTAGCTGACGTCACAATGAAGTACTAAAGCGCGTCAACTACGGCTACGATTTTGCAGTTCAAATTCCTTTCATGTATGAAGGCCAAAGGCAAAGCTCAAAGAACACGGGACGTCCTCCTTCGCCTTCGCCTTCAGCGCACTTCCCGTGGGGGGCATTTGTTGACATAAAAAAAAATGTCAAGACCCCAGAAATCTCAAAAGTACCCCTATAAGGGACGAATGGAGCTCCAAGCCTCCAACCCTTTTTATATAAAACAGTTTGGGGAGATCTTCCCCCCAACCTGTTTTATATAAAACTGGTTGGGGGAGATCCTCCCCCAACCGGTTTTTATATAAAACTAGTTGGGGACCTCCAACCTTTTTATATAAAACAGTTTGGGGAGATCTCCCCCCAACCTGTTTTATATAAAACTGGTTGGGGGACCTCCAACCTTTTTATATAAAACAGTTGGGGAGATCTCCCCCCAACCGGTTTTTATATAAATTGGTTGGGGGACCTCCAACCCTTTTTATATAAAAAAGGTTGGGGAGATCCTTCTCCCTCTCCCTCCTGCGCATGTAAAAGGGACCCTCTCTTATAAAGGGGGCACCCCCCTCATTCCAAAGGTGGTGGCCTCATATGCATACCCCCACCCTGCTGGTTGGCAATCCCCCAAGCCTTGAAAAAAAATACCAGTCCCTCAAACCTCCATCTCAAGGGAGAGGCAACAAGCCCCATAGAAACCCCCCATGCTGCTCAAATCCCTGTAAAAACCAGTTCTCCAAAGCTTTGAAAAGCTCCCACTGTCTTCTGAAAATTCAGAAATAGCAAGAATCCCCTTCTTCCATTCCCCTTCAACCTGTTCTTCCAAGTTGTTGGTTTTGGCGTGAAGGTATTGGTTCACTCTTCGCTCGATATGGGGTGAGAAGTGTTGGATAGTGCAGAGGGGAGGGGAGATCGCCGTCTTATACGGCATCAACATCTCCTCCCCCCCCTGGGGTCTTCTTCAAAGTTCCATAATATATTTCGTATCCCCACATCGAGCAAGTCTCTGTGGGGATTCTTTGGGATTTAAATACCGTCCATATCGAGCAAGTCTCTATGGACACATGGTATTTAAATGCCCTTGTATGTTTGTATATTTCATACCCCCACATCAAGTAAATCTCTGTGGAGATTTTTCGGGGTTTAAGTACTGTTCATATCGAGCGAGTCTCTATGGACATTGGTATTTAAATACCCTTGTATATTTGTGCTCTAAATACCTCCATATCGAGCAAGTCTCTATGGGCATGTGTATTTAGATGCCGTTGTACTTATATGTATATGTTTCTTCGAGGAGACTCTGCCCAAGCGGAGATTCTACCCAAGAACATATTCATATGGTCATAATTTCGTGCTTATATGCATATGTTTACTTAAGGAGACTCTGGACACCAGAGACTTGAGAATGCTCATAATGCAAACCACATGCCCACATGATATATTTTCCAAATGGGAGAGATTCTACCCGATATGTCCGTAACCACATGCCCATGCAAAATTGGAAATCCCGGAGGATATTCACATATTCATAAAAGTTTCGTTCATACAAGTATATCCTTGGGGAGAAATCCAATCCCGATGAGGTCCTCGTCAGAAATATGTTCATACGTCCACATGTATATGAGGAAGTCTCTTTGAACGGAAAGAAAGAGTATACCCGAACTTACTGGCACGGGCATGTTCCTGCCCATAATGGGCCATATGACAAGTTCTACAAAGAAGCTCATATTCTCTTACAAACCATAAATGTTCCTTTCAAAAAGATAATTCCATTATCAAACCAAAAATTGTTTCTTCAAAGCAAACAAAAAAAAGAAAATGTTGTATCAGGATTTCTTATGGATGCATATATTCTCGCCCATGCTATGAAATGGTATTCTAGTTGAAACTGGTTGTTAATATGACACCTAGAGCTTTTAACTCGATGTAAATGTAACATCGGTTCCGATCGATGGAGACAGGGGTCCAGCACACGCCACCCTAATCGCCTGATGATTAAATGGCACAGAATCAAAGAAGTTCAGATTATAAACGGCGCACTCATCCGTTTCACGGATATACAAAAATTCTTTCTCTGCATTGCGCATACCCTTACTTCTGCCTGGCAGGCAGGCTGGCACGCCCCGTAATACAAAGTCAAAAAAACCTCAAACAAAAATGAACAATACTTTGAACAAAAGCAAAAGAAGAAGAAAAAAAAAATTCCCGTGTCCATAGCAGCATGTAAGATTTCCGCCAAGGGTCCAAGGAGAGGAACCTCTTTTACATGGGGGGGGGGGGGGTTTATGGGTTTTTATAGGGGTTGAGGCCCCTTTACATGCGTGGATGGGGATGGGACCCACCCCTTAACCGATGGGACTTCCATCAGTTAAGGGCTAACCGATGGAGGGTCCATCGGTTAGGGGGCTAACCGATGGGACTTCCATCGGTTAGGGGGAATCCCCTTCCCAACCGATGGAAGGTCCATCGGTTGGGAGGGCTTCCCTCCCAACCGATGAAAGGTCCATCGGTTGGGTTGTGGGCCAACCGATGGACAGTCCATCGGTGGGAGGGAATACCCCTCCCAACCGATGGAGGTTCCATCGGTTGGGGGGGGAGATTCCCTTCCAACCGATGGAGGTCCCATCGATTGGGCTTGCGCTTGGGGGTTTGCCTATAAATAGGCCCCATATGCCCATTCAAGGGGTGTTGGTGCTGCTGGAGTCATGTCCCTTTCTCCGGAGTTTTGCTCGGCGAAGAGTCGGATTTGCAAATCCTCGGAGCTTCCGTTGCAAGCTTGTTCTTCATACCTGGTCTTGTAGACCTTGTGCTGCCGGATTTCTTCCGCGCCGTATCTTCCTTGAAGCGTTGTTCTTTCTTGAACGTTTGGCTTGCCTGGAGGGCTTGTTGCCAGTTTAATAAATGGGCTCCCTTCCTTAACTTGAAGGGCACTTAAATTCAATATTACCTAAGCAACCATGGGGTCACTTTAAGTAATAATGACTTTTACTTTGTCTCCAAGTCACCCTTTAAGGGGACTTTACCCTTATTACTTAAGTAACCAAAATGGGCTACCTAAGTAACCATTGGGCCAGTATAAATTGACCCCGGTATTTCTCCTGGTAGATATCCACCATAACTTTTTAGGGTTCAACAATGACACACTTTACTATTTTTCTATATCCTCACCTGCAATTTTCTTCTTTCACGGATCTTTATGGAAGAAAGCATGTTGCTTCTTATGTGTAGGCATTCGCCTGGGCATTTGAGGCTTTAGACAATCTCTGGTCCTTTGCCACCTCTCCTGCACCTATATGGCAAAAAACCTTCCTAAAATATTCATATATACCCTAATGTCAAAGAGGTACTATGAAACATCTGCACAGTAGGCCTAATGCGGGGCACATAGTCTTTTCTCTCCCCAAAAACCCATCCATCCCCTCCAAAATCCTGCCCAAGATAGACCCCAGAACCAGGCTGCAGATCTACTGGAATCATGAAAGATTCTGATATCTCCCCAAATATCATGTGACGTCATTTGCAAGACCATCCACCAAGTCTTCTGGTCCCTTTTTGGTACTCCACCTACTCACCCAGATGTTGATAAGCAAAACCACCTTTTTCACTTGCCTATTCTTTGAATCTCCAACTCCCGATGCTTGGAAAATGAATGGACTAAAAGATTGTGAAACAACTTTGCTTTCTCATCAAAGGACAGGCAGAATGCCTTTGATCCCTCCATGGACTCCACTGGCTGTTATAAGAGCCTTAATTGGGTTCGTGTTCGGGACCCTTCCGCACTGACCGCAGTCAGTGTTGATATAAATCAGCTTAAAGTTGAACACCCTTGATTGACTGTCAAAGAGGTCCTAGGGTCTTTCTCATAGGTTTTGATATTAAGGAATAACTCGGTTATAGGGCTTACTAAAGACTGTTCACTGTTAGGAGATTTAATGGGGTTTGAGTTTCATCGTGAACCACATAGGATTCAAAGATAACCCTATAGTCCAGGGAATATAGACATAGGCAAGAGCAATATGTCTTTCTGAGGGAGAGGATGGAAGCATGGATTGTGGAATTGGCCGATTCAGATTAGAATCGACCATGGCTGATCCGACCGATTCCTAGCTAGAATTGCTCGATCCAGATCAGGATCGGCGGGGTTCCATCCAGAACATCGATCCGATCCCGCTTTCCTTGGATGGAAGATTCCAGACCCCAAGATGTTTTGGGAATTCTCAGACGAAAAGCCAATCATATTTGATGGCGACTTATCTGAAGATGTAATAAAAGATGCCCTTGACAAAGCATGTGAAAAGAGCGCGACTTCTCTTGGTGTTGCCCATGAATGTGGAGGGACTGATTTGCATAATATTGTTGTCAACTGTATGTTAAGTTGGTCTGCTGCAAATGAGTTATTAGAAACATCAGCAAATTCTTCTCCTCTGGTGAAGGAATGGGCTAAGGTCCCAATTTGTGAAATTTTATATTGCTTGCTTAGTCCCTCCCACCCCCCTCTCTTTCCTCCTTTCTTAGCCTAATACCCTGTAATTGTTTAGGTAGTCTGTGAAGACTCCAAGGATGCCAATGCTGTGGATTCTGTTCCTGTCCTGTACTCCTTGCTCTCAAGCAAATGCAAAGAATTACCAAAGAGGGAATTGCACATCATTTTGGAGCAGGTTCAATATCATGTATTCTTTGGTTGAGCATTCAGTTGCCTTTGACATGTTTTGCTAAAATCAGCCTTCCCTTATTGTGGTTGTTGGATGTCTATGCAGAAGCTTTTAACATATGAAGAACTAGAAGTGCAGTCTCCGAAGTTATGCCGGTGGCTGCAAATAAAATTGATTGAATACTCCTCATAGACATTTATGCTACAGAGGACAATCTTTTACCAAGAGCAAGGATTCTTGTTAAGAAGGGACAAGCTCTCAGAGCTTGTGGATTGGATAACTTAAATAGCTCTTTCCAGTGCTTATCTGAAGCACTTTCCTACTGGTTAGTTCTATTCTTCTCCTTTCTTTACTATGGGGCAGACTGAATTGCCCTCATGACATCTACCTTAGATGGTCCCCAGTTAATGACCTGTTTGCTCCCCAATTTATCTCTGTCTGTCATCAAAGGGACCGTTTCACTTTATGCATCTCGGTTTTGGAGAGCCTGCCCACCTACTTCTGTCTTTCAGGTCCTAGTTTAGTGGCTAGGAAGCTGCATTTCATTCAGTGCAAATTCTTTTGGCATGGGCCTGATGATAGATGTAGAGGTTGGTATGATATTTGTTAGGGCAGAATTACCGTGTCTAAGAAACAAGGTGGTTTGGGGTTGAAAAATGTAAGCAACTTCAAGTTGGCTCTCTTGGGAAAATGGCTTTGGAGACTGGGCAAGGGGGAAGCAGGACTATGGTCTGATGTCATTAGGTGCCGCTACTATTCTTCCTCCATAATATGGGACCTAGAACCCTTAATTCGCCACACGACTTCACCCCATGGCAGGGTATCTTCTCATACAGAGATTTCATTGATTCAGGTAGATGGGTGAAGCTAGGGGATGGTCGGAATTGACTCTTTTGGAAAGATAGGTGGTGTGGTGACTTTACACTGCAGTCCTTGTTTCCAAGACTTCTTGCGATTTGGGGGATCCACCTAGCTCTGTGGCTCAGGCATTTGACCAGCAGGTCCTAGGAGGTGCCTGGCTCTGACCTTTAGGCACCATTTCTTTCATGAAGAGGTGGAGAAGTTCCAAGGATTGATGAGTTTGATGCTACCATATCACCTACAGGGCAGGGAGGATGTTTGGACCTAGAGATGGGGGAAGAGAGGTGATTTCTTAGTCAAGATAGCCTATGAGTTATGCTCTAAGGGGGGTGTCAGGTTTTCCTTCTTACAGGAATTGTGGACACCAGCCAGCCCTCTCAAAGTGAAGATTTTGATATGGATGATTGCATATGGGAGGCTTCCCACGATGAACAGGTTGATCCAATTTTTGCCTGAGGTGAACAAGACTTACTGTTTGTGTGAGGTTGAAGAGGAGTCCTTGGATAACTTTTTTGTGGGCTGCTCTTATTCTCAATTTGTTTGGTTGGAGATTGCTCGGAAAATTGGAAGAACTATCGCCTTGTAGGTAGGGGTGATATACCTCTTTGTTTTAGGATTGGCAAAGACACTGGCTCCTCAATGTGGGCAAGATGGTTTGGTGGCTCATCTTGCATGCAACTATATGGGCGGTTTAGGGAGAACGGAATTATTGTATCTTAGGAGGGAGATCCACTTGGAGAGATACTAATCCATTTTGTACGGGATAAGGTGAGGGAATCGCATTTTGTCTAATGTAAATGCCTCTATGCCTTCCCTTTTAGGTGTCTTGGGAGGTTAGAGTGTTTTACACCCTCTTGGTGTATTGTTCATGTATATGTGGGGGTGCGATTTTTGCGTGTTTTTTGGGCCCTTGTAAACTTGTACATTCTCCCTCTTCTTAATATATATATGTGGTATTATCCACTTTCAAAAACAATAAACCAAGGGGGACATGTGTTAGATGAGCCGACATGATTCATTACACCCATCCCATCGACTCTCATTTGTTTCTTGCCTTTGTTTAAAAACAATTTAGTACTGTGCCCATGACGCATCATGAGAGAGGTGATTTAGAAAGATATGGGGACTTCCTTATGTGATTTTCGGGCAGGTCAAATTGTGTATTGTTTAATGCACCTAGTGTCCCTGTGTTTCAAGCCAACCTTTCAGAATATTACCATTGATCATTTTTTTCTCTCTTTTTGGTGACATTTTATCTTGCGTGACATAAAGTGTGCTTTAGATTCTTGGTCAAGGATTTATATGGCCACATACCTTGAATTAGAAAAGGAAGGAGAAAACAATTTAGCTGTTGTGTAACATTATAGATTTGGCAGGCCTAAAGGTATGTTTTTCTTTAAATAGTGATATGTTGTATGACTTATATCGATTATGTCCTTTTACACAATATTAGGTTGTGTTCTACACAAAGATAGTCTCCCTGTAACCTATGTTTTATTGTTTCCGTATAATTCTAGGGACACTTGGATTTTCAGTAGGAGTTATGCAAGTTAATCGTAGTATTTAGTAAAAAGATGAATATACCTATCACGGGTGTGTGGATGTGCTTTGGAGTAGCAGAAGAATTAGCCATGCATTTGTTCTTCACCAACGATGCAAACTTTATTGCGGATGTCTCCGAAGAACTTGGTGTTCATGCAAACCTGACTAGTTTATGGATGAGTTGCATGGAAAGTTCTCCATCATCATTAGTAGGCTTCCTTCAGATATTCCTGCTTTCTGATTCCATGTTGCCTCAGATAAGCCATTAAGCTCTAAGGGCTCTTTTGATTCTCAAGTCACGGTTGAGGAAGTGAAAAAGATGGCCTTATCATTGGTTTCAAGTGTAAGTGTATTCCATCTTAACTTTTTCACCAATTTATTGTCAAATTGCCACTGTTATGTTCTCTTTGTTTTTACTGCTTTGACTCTTTAGGTTCCTGCGTCCAATCATTCAGCCTTTGCTGCTGGATATCTTTTCTTTGATTTATCTGAAAGGTTACTTTTAGTGGGACAACTATTTGAGGTAATGCAAGTAAATATCTTTTTAATATTTCTGGTACTATTCTGCAACTTATGCTGAGTTTATATTTTCTTCACAGCTTTATGTTTAGTGAAATAATCATTATTTTTCTGAGACTGGTAGCAAAGGTAAACTATGATTATGAAAAAAAGTCTTCCATAGTCCTGTTTGTTTCAGAAAGTCTGCATGTAAGTGAGCAAAATACTGAGTTTTTTCTCCCCTCAGAGATGTGCATAAGCCTAGCTCCATCATTGAGCATGTTGACAATATCTTTGTAATGTTGATTATATTTTTGTTCTTTGACAACGGAATAGTAAGTTTGAAATTCATTAAAGAAACAATAAAAGTGGAAAATGTGTTAAATTTTTCTATGTAAAATACAACTTGAAAAGGGTTTTGCGTAGTCCAAGGGCATGGAGAGAGAAATTCCAATTGAATAACCAACAGGGTAATGTTATGCGGTTATGGGACAACCAGTATGCAGAATGATCGGTGTTTACTAAATTTTAAACTTAAACTGATAATTTAAAAATTAATCGCATTGAACTGAACTGAGATAGAGTGATGGAAGAAATACAGAAAAAGGGCTTTGTTGAAATCATTCACAGTGGTTTGTCCAACACAGTGACCAGTACATAGCCGTATTCCCCACTACCTTACAGTTCATCCTACTTGAACTTTGTTGGAGGAGATGCAGACATTGTAAATAATATTCTAATCCTACACACTTACATTGATATTAGACTGCCCTAGTGCTATTTTGGATTAGTGTTCCCATTCTCATTAGGAGTTTAGATTATATTTTACTTGTATTAGTATATATATATATGTTTCTTGTTCCATTGGTACTTGGCACATCTATTGAGAATTGTCTTGTACGATTGTACGTATATTAGGCTTTACTGTAAATACGTTAAAAATAGCTTATCTTACCCAATGCATCTGATTTTGATCAGATGATGGATCACAAACTATTGATTGATGAAGGTGCATAATTCACCAATTTTGATTAAAATAAATGTGGTGCCCATCTTATCAAACCAAAATAAAAAGGGGAAAAGTAATGATGTTAACAGTAGAGGCTTCTGTAGGTTTTGCAAGCTTAGAATAAGGGATGCTAGATATTTCAAATTATATGCTTTACTTTCGAAACATGTAAGCTTGCATGTGGATTCTACTCGTCAGTAGTTTGAGTGTCATTAGTGTGCACATAGTGACAACATAATTGGGAGTCCATTGTATGTTTATTACATTTTTATTTTGCTTAGGTCTTGTTTCAAAGTACAAGGTAAAATTTGCTTTGTTATATGCTATTTTAGCAGTTAGGGTACTTTTGTTGTGTAGTCTATAAGTTCACTTTTCTTCTTATAAAAGGTGATGGCTTTTCTACGTTCAAGTATGTTAATATTTTTCATTCCAGTCAGTCAGATAATTTTGTTGTTGGTTCCTTAATAAAGCTGACTCTTTCTTCCCTTCAGGCACCAAATCTTTATTTACTAGTTGGGCATTGTTGAACCCTGAAAAGTTCGCAGCGGATATCTATAAAGAGAATGCCGAAAGTTATTTATATCTAATGGTTAAGTAATGCCATGGTTACGTAGATAATGTTGGGTCCAAGTCCCTCTCAAATTAAATGAGGGAACACATTAATAAAGTTAGCACCAAGTCTCTTCAGTGAAGCAAAGGTTCAGAGAGAACAACGCTTCGAAGAAGATATGTTGCGGAAGAAATCCGGTAGCACAAGGTCAATAAGACCAAGTTTAAAGAACATTACAACTCCAAAAACACGTGCAAGAGGAAGCATCAAGTACTTGCAAATTGCAAATTCAACTCTTCGTCGGAAGATCTCCAAGGAAAGCCCAAAAATCTCACGCCATCGACACCTCTCGTAAGAAAACACGAGGGTGTATTTATAGAAAAACCTATGTAAACCCTTTCATCGATGGAAATTTTCCATCGGTTAAGGGGAAACCTTAACCGATGGAGCCTTCCATTGTTAGGGAAATCTCCAACCGATGGAGTCTTTCCATCGATTAAGGGAGATCCCCTTAACTGATGGAACCCTTGGAAGGATACTAACCGATGGAACCTTTCCATTCCATCGGTTAAGGGCTTAATCGATGAAACCCTTCCATCAATTACCCCTCTCTCAATGTAAAGGGGCAAAACCCCTATAAATAGTCCATGTAGCCCGATGGCAACAAGGGACGGAGTTTTGGTCTTCGGAAATTGCCAAGGGGATATTTTGAAATTTGAAAAGAAAGCTCTTTTGAAAGAAAATTCTAGCTTGCTCGTAAGGTTCTGCTCGGTGTGAAAGAATTCGCCCTCGGCAAGCAAAAAAGGTCGTCTCCCTCTCCGGCTACGAAATCTCCATAATCTCCCTTCATGTCGAGTTAGTCTCCATGGGGGGATTCTAAAATCCAAATGCAAACTCATATCTCCACATCGAGTTAGTCTCTGTGGAGATAAAATTAAATTGTGCTCGTGTGCTTCGATGTTTAAATACCTTCCATGTTGAGTTAGTCTCCATGGGCATAAGGTATTTAACATCTTTATGTTCTTGTGTTCTAAATGTTTCCATGTCGAGTTAGTCTCCATGGATTTAAGCATTTAGACACATTATGTTATTCCCTCACGTTGAGCGAGTCTCCGTAAGGGTAAGTCTTTGTGCTCATATGTGTATGTATTTTTAAGGAGACTCTGCCCAAGCGGAGGTTCTGCCTAAAAGCATATTTATATGTTCACAAATATATGTTCATATATGCGTATTTTATGGGGAGATTTTGCCCATACAGAGACTCTGCCCTAAAATAATATGGTCATATGTTCATTAAATATATGTCGTGTGTTTGCGCAGTAACTCTGCCCATGCAGAAGCTCTGCTCAAATACACCACATATTCAAATATCAAATAATCCTCGGGTATACACCCAATCATTCCTCAAATTACATGCTAATACTCACAAATCGAGTCCATGATCTTTTCAAATAACATCCCTTTAAAAAAAAAACCAAATCCATTTCGTCCGATAAAAATAAGACACCATGCTACTATTTTCTAGAAAAATGCAAACGTTGACTTTTTGCTATCAATGGTGTTCGGGTTAAAATTGATGTAAAACAACATTAAAGACTTTTAACCTAATGTAAATAAACATCGATTCCAGTCGATGGAGAAAGGGGTTCAACACACGCTACCCTAATCGCCTGATAAAATAAAATTGTGGAACAAACAAGTTCAAAATAAAATTGGCGCATTTGTCCATCCCTTGGACAAAAAACTTTCTCTCCGCATCGTGCGGAGTTCAAATTCTATCTGTTAGACAGGCTGGCACGCCCCACAAAGTAAAATAAATAAAATCAAATTAAATTCAAACCCCATAAAATTCTTATGAAATTTTCCACGTC
The DNA here is from genome assembly GCA_014218235.1 of Colocasia esculenta. NCBI lineage: Eukaryota > Viridiplantae > Streptophyta > Magnoliopsida > Alismatales > Araceae > Colocasia > Colocasia esculenta. The sequence goes on along the minus strand of CM024757.1, from coordinate 26,475,422 downwards.
CGATAGGCATATATCATCTGAGTGTTAATTATTTAATTTTTCTGGTTCTGACATGCTCTTAAATATGCTAAAAAGGTCCTTCAATTACGTACTACGATATTAAGCAAAGAATTTATTTATTTATTTGGGAAGAATCTTAGAAAGGTGAAGACAACTTTGGATACTAATCGTGGGTCAATTGCATTATCGCTTACTTAGAATGACCAACGATTAGTGGATCACAAAGTTTAGATGGCTGTCTTATTAGTCCGTGGTCTGTACTCAAATGCTACCTTGAAAGTAGTTTACAAGTTTCTTTTTACCTTACCCGACGCCTTTCCCCAAACCCCACCTCCCAAGTACACATTTGCACAATACAAAAAAGAGAAGAAAAGGAAAAATGAACTTATCTGTTTATGATGTATTTTGTTGTGTTGTATTTCTAATATATTTAGGTGGGACTTATTTACGAATCAATCGGATATGGGATGAAGGTTGAAAGCTTTTTTAGGAGAGGAAAAAAATCTCATGTTCACTACGTTTCCCCATCCACAACATTGCCTTTTTTTATCTCATTTAGGTACTTTGTAACCATTTCCTTCTTACTTTATTTTTTTGGCTTACTATTCTTCTGAATTTATATGAGAAGAAAATGGATAGAGATTCAATGTGCATAACTTCTTCAATTTCACATCCGTCAGACAAGTTTACTACAAGAAGTAGCTTTGAAGTTAGCAACAGATGAGCTTGATGCAACCAAAAAGATTTTACAGAACAATATGAATATTGTTTCATGCAACCACTGTAAAGCTGCCTTAAGTGGTACATTGATCTCCAAGTTGAGATCTAAACAGAAGCAATATTTAAGACCACTCTAAGAATTCAACCGACAGATTTATCCAATGCCTTTAACCAATATAAATTGGCTCTTGAAGTGCTTCACAGTGCTGAACTGATTGATAAATGCTCTTATGGTGCAGTTCCTTCAGACAGTCAAGAATGTAGGAACATGTGTCATGTTCTTGAATGCACAAATCCAATTCATAATGTAGCATCCATGGGCATCGAGCATTGTTGGAAATGCATTCTCAAAAATGTGCCGAAAATTGATTCAATGCATAAGATTATCAATGTTAAGTCGGAGTGTCAGTGCAGATGTCTTTTGCTGAAATTGCTGATTGAAATAGGTATCCACAGGCTATCCACTTAAGCATTCTGAGTTCTGACAATGTAGTTTACATCAAGGTTTGGCGCATCGCCGATTCGGACCGGATTGGATTATCCTGATCCGATCCGATTCGGGCGGATCGAACCGATTCGGTTCGATCCGCTTGGATTCGGCCAGAACTTGGTCCTGTTCAGGCAGGGTTCACTGGACTCAAGATCTTCTTCAGGCAGGGTTATCAGGATCTCCTTATTTACCTGAATATCATTAAGTAAATGTTATAATTTGTTGTTTCATTTACTTAAGATATTACATGTAAATAAGGAAGTACCCCCATTTGAATCCAATAAAAATATCAAAAAAACCATATATCTTACCAATAAAAAGTCAACTCTCCCATCGAAGAACAAAATCGCGATTTTGGTGATTTTAGCAAAATGCTAACTTTTTAATCTCTCATAATTTAGTCTATCTAAAAATTTGATAATTCAAATAAACCATATGGAACACTAAAAATCTAAAGTCCTGTAAAAAAGTCAAACGTGCATGTGACTTCTCCAAGGGAGCCGCTCTCCTACTGACAGTACTTAGTCTGCTCGAGGCATCTCAGGATTTGGTCAAACTTAAGTTATCATCACCTAAACTCATGAGAATTTTCACTTTCTAATTGAAAAGAAACTAGAAAGTGACAATTCTTATGGTTTGAATGATGATAACTTAAGTTGACCAAATCTTGAGATGCCTCGAGCAGACTAAGTGCTGTCAGTAGGAGAGCGGCTCCTTGGAGAAGTCACATGCACATTTGACTTTTTTACCGGACTTTAGATTTTAGTGTTCCATATAGTTTATTTGAATTATCAAATTTTTAGATAGACCAAATTATGAGAGATTAAAAAGTTAGCATTTCGCTAAAATCACCAAAATCGCGATTTTGTTCTTCGATGGGAGAGTTGACTTTTTATTGGTAAGATATATGATTTTTTTGATATTTTTATTGGATTCAAATGGGGGGTACTTCCTTATTTACATGTAATATCTTAAGTAAATGAAACAACAAATTATAACTTTACTTAAATGATATTCAGGTAAATAAGGGGATCCTGACAACCCTGTCTGAACAGGATCCTGAGTCCAAAGAACCCTGCCTGAACAGACTAGGCGAATCGGACCGAATCAAGCGATCGCGAATCGGATTTCCCCTGATCCGCACCGATTCGCTCGAATCGGCCCGATCTGATCCGGCACGCCAAACCATGGTTTACATTGTAGTTATGACACTTATTATTTTGCACATCTGTATTTTTATTGGTGATCACTTTTCTAGTTGAACTTTCTTAATTTTGCAGAAAAATGTATGTGTATTTCAAGTGAGATCCATAAAGTGCATCAAAATTTTGATAAATGCTACTATGGTGTAGTTCCTTCAAATAGTCAACAATATAGGAAGATGTGTCATGTTCTTGAATGCACAAATCTAATTTATAATGTAGCATCCATGGGCTGCGAGTATTTGTGGAAATGTTTTATCACAAATATGACGGAAATTAGTTCAATGCATAAGATATCTATGTTAAGTCAGAGTGTTATCGTAGATGTCTTTTTATTGAAATTGCTGACTAGAATAGGTACCTACAGGCTATCCACTTAAACATTCTGAGTTCTGACAATGTAATTTGCATTGTAGTTATGACACTTGTTATTTTGCACATCTGCATTTTTATTGGTGATCACTTTTCTAGTAAACTTTATTATTTTTGTAGGAAAGTGTATGTGTATTTCAAGTGAGATGATCATGAAGTGCATCAAGATTTTGATAAATGCTACTATGGTGTAGTTCCTTCATACAGTCAAGAATGTAGGAACATGTGTCATGTTCTTGAATGCACAAGTCCAATTCATAATGTAGCATCCATGGGCATCGAGCATTGTTGGAAATGTTTTCTCACAAGTGTGACGAAAATTGGTTCAATGCATAAGATTATTTATGTTAAGTCAGAGTGTCATCGCAGACGCCTTTTTACTGAAATTGCTAACTGGAATAGGTACCAATGGGTTATCCGCTTAAGCATTCTGAGTTCTGACAATGTAGTTTGCATGTAGCTATGACACTTGTTATTCTGCACATTTGCATTTTTTATTGGTGATCATTTTTTAGTTAAACTTCTTATTTGTAGGAAAGTGTATGTGTATATCAAGTGAGATTCATGAAGTGCATCAAGATTTTGAAAAATGTTACTATAGTGTAGTTTCTTCAGACAGTTAAGAATGTAAGAAGATGTGTCATGTTTTTGAATAGACAAATCAAATTCATAATGTAGCATTCATGGGCAACGAACATTGTTGGAAATGCTTTCTTACAAACGTGACGGAAATTGGTTCAATGCATAAGATTATCTATGTTAAAACGGAGTGTCATCGTAAACGATTTTTTTTTTTTTTGCTGAAATTGCTGACTGGATTATGTACTCACGGGCTATCCACTAAGCATTCTGAGTTCTGACAATGTAGTTTGCATTGTAGTTATGACACTTGTTATTTGACACATCTGCATTTTTATTGGTAATCACTTTTCTAGTTAAATTTTCTTATTTTTGCAAGAAAGTGTGTGTATTTCAAGTGAGATTTATGAAGTGCATCAAGATTTTGGTAAATGCTACTATGGTGTAGTACCTTCAGACAGTCAAGAATGTAGAAAGATGTATCATGTTCTTGATTGCACAAATCTAATTCATAATGTAGCATCCATGGGCAGCGAGCATAGTTGGAAATGCTTTCTCAAAAATGTGACGAAAATTGGTTCAATGCATAAGATTATCTATGTTAAGTCGGAGTGTCATCGCAGACGTCTTTTTTGAAACTGCTGACTGGAATAGGTACCCACGGGCTATCCACTTAAGCATTCTGAGTTCTGACAATGTAGTTTGCATTGTAGTTATGACATTTGTTATTCCGCACATTTGCATTTTTTATTGGTGATCACTTTTCTAAGTAAATTTTCTTATTTTTGCTGGAAAGTGTATGTGTATTTCAAGTGAGAATCATGAACTGCATCAAAATTTTGATAAATACTACTATGGTGTAGTTCTTCGGACAATCAAGAATGTAGGAAGATATGTTATGTTCTTGAATGCACAAATCTAATTCATAATGTAGCATCCATGGGCAGCGAGCATTGTTGAAAATGCTTTCTAAAAAATGTGACGGAAATTGGTCAATGCATAAGATTATTTATGTTAATTCGGAGTTTATTCGCATTCGTCTTTTTGCTGAAATTGTTGATTGGAATAGGTACCCACGGGCTTTCCACTTAAGTATTCTGAGTTCTGACAATGTAGTTTGCATTGTAGCTATGCCACCTGTTATTCTGCACATCTGTATTTTTGATTGGTGATCACTTTTCTATTTAAACTTTCTTATTTTTACAAGAAAGTGTATGTGCATTTCAAGTGAGATTCATGAAGTGCATCAAGATTTTGATAAATGCTATTATGTTGTAGTTCCTTTAATAGTCAAGAATGTAGGAAGATGTGTCATGTTCTTGAATTCACAAGTCCAATTCATAATATAGTATCCATGGGCAGTAAACTTTGTTGGAAATACTTTCTCACAAATGTGACGGAAATTGTTTCAATGCATAAGATTATCTATTTTAAGTCGGAGTGTCATCGCAGACGTCTTTTGCTGAAGTTGCTAACTGGAATACGTATCCATGGGCTATCCACTTAAGCATTCTGAGTTCTGACAATGTAGTTTGCATTGTAGCTATGACACTTGTTATTCTGCACATATGTTTTTTATTGGTGATCACTTTTCTAGGTAAACTTTCTTATTTTTGCAGGAAAGTGTATTTGTATTTCAAGTGAGATTCATGAAGTGGATCAAGATTTTGATAAATGCTACTATGATGTAGTTCTTTAAGAAAGTCAAGAATGTAGGAACATGTGTCATGTTCTTAAATGCACAAATCTAATTCATAATGTAGCATCTATGGGCAGCGAACATTGTTGGAAATGCTTTCTCACAAATGTAACGGAAATTGGTTCAATGCATAAGATTATCTATGTTAAGTCGGAGTGTCATCGCAGACATTTTTTACTGAAATTGCCGGCTGGAATAGGTACCCACGGGATATCCACTTAAGCATTCTGAGTTCTGACAATGTAGTTTGGATTGTAGCTTTGACACTTGTTATTCTGCACATCTGTATTTTTTATTGGTGATCACTTTTCTCGTTAAACTTTCTTATTTTTGCAAGAAAGTGTATCTAAATTTCTTGTGAGATTCATGAAGTACATCAATATTTTGATAAATGCTACTATGATGTAGTTCCTTTAAACAGTAAAAAATGTAGGAAGATATGTCATGTTCTTGAATGCACAAATTCAATTCATAATGTAGCATCTATGGGCAACGAGCATTGTTTGAAATGCTTTTTCACAAATGTGACGAAAATTGATTCAATGCAAAAGATTATCGTTGATAAGTCGGAGTGTCATCGCAGACGTTTTTTTGTTGCAATTGCTGACTGGAATAGGTACCCACGGGCTATCCACTTAAGCATTCTGAGTTCTGACAATGTAGTTTGCATTGTAACTATGACACTTGTTATTCTGCACATCTGCATTTTTTTATTGGTGATCACTTTTCTAGGTAAACTTTCTTATTTTTGCAGGAAAGTGTATTTGTATTTCAAATGAGATTCATAAAGTGCATCAAGATTTTGATAAATGCTAATATGATGTAGTTCTTTAAGAAAGTCAAGATTGTAGGAAGATGTGTCATGTTCTTGAATGCACAAATCTAATTCATAATGTAGCATCCATGGGCAGCGAGCATTGTTGAAAATGCTTTTTCACAAATGTGATCGAAATTAGTTCAATGCATAAGATTATTTATGTAAAGTCAGAGTGTCTTTGCATATGTCTTTTTGCTGAAATTGCTGACTGGAATAGGTACCCACAGGCTATCCACTTAAGTATTCTGAGTTCTGACAATGTAGTTTGCATTATAGCTATGACACTTGTTATTCTGCACATCTGCATTTTTGATTGGTGATCACTTTTCTATTTAAACTTTCTTATTTTTACAGGAAATTGTATGTGCATTTCAAGTGAGATTCATGAAGTGCATCAAGATTTTGATAAATGTTACTATAGTGTAGTTCCTTCAGATAGTCAAGAATGTAGGAAGATGTGTCATGTTCTTAAATTCATAAATTCAATTCATAATGTAGCATCCATCTGCAGCAAGCTTTGTTGGAAATACTTTCTCACAAATGTGACGAAAATTGATTCAATGCATAAGATTATCTATGTTAAGTCGGAGTGTCATCGTAGATGTCTTTTGCCGAAGTTGCTGACTAGAATACATACCTACGAGTTATCCACTTAAGCATTCTGAGTTCTGACAATGTAGTTTGCATTGTAGCTATGACACTTGTTATTCTGCACATCTATATTTTTTATTGGTGATTACTTTTCTAGGTAAACTTTTTTATTTTTGCAGGAAAGTGTATTTGTATTTCAAGTGAGATTCATGAAGTGGATCAATATTTTGATAAATGCTACTACAGTGTAGTTCCTTTAGGTAGTTAAGAATGTAGGACGATGTGCTATGTTTTTGAATGCACAAATCTATACTACATTAATTGGATTTGTGCATTTAACAACATGACACATGTTCCTACATTCTTGACTGTCTAAAGGAACTACACCATTGTAGCATTTATCAAAATCTTGATGTACTTCATGAATCTCACTTGAAATACACATAAACTTTCCTGTAAAAATAAGAAAGTTTAACAAGATAAATGATCACCAACAAAAAATGCAGATGTGCAGAAGTGTCATAGCTATAATGCAAACTGCATTGTCAGAACTCAAAATGCTTAAGTGGATAGCCCGTGTGTACCTATTCCAGTCAGCAATTTCGGCAAAAAAATGTCTGCGATGACACTCTGACTTAACAAAGATAATCTTATGCATTGAACCAATTTCCGTCACATTTGTGAGAAATCATTTCCAACAATGCTCGCTGCCTATGGATGCTACATTATGAATTGGATTTTTGCATTGAAGAACATGACATGTCTTCCTATATTCTTGACTATCTGAAGGAACTACACTATGGTAACATTTATCAAAATCTTGATGCACTTCATGAATCTCACTTGAAATTCACATACACTTTCCTAAAAAAATAAGAAAGTTTAACTAGAAAAGTGATCACCAATAAAAAATATAGATGTGCAGCATAACAAGTGTCATAGCTATAATGCAAACTACATTGTCAGAACTCAAAATGCTTAAGTGGATAGCTCGTAGGTACGTATTCCAGTCAGCAATTTCAGCAAAAGACGTATGCGATGACACTCCGACATAACATATATGATCTTATGCATTGAACCAATTTTCGTCACATTTTTGAGAAAGCATTTCCATCAATGTTCGCTGCCCATGGATGCTACATTATGAATTAGATTTGTGCATTCGAGAACATGACACATCTTCCTGCATTCTTGACTTTCTTAAAGAACTACATCATAGTAGCATTTATCAAAATCTTGATGCACTTTATGAATCTCACTTGAAATACAAATGCACGTTCCTACAAAAATAAGAAAGTTTACCTAGAAAAGTGATCACCAATAAAAAGTGCAGATGTGCAGAATAAAAAGTATCATAGCTACAATGCAAATACATTGTCAGAATTCAGAATGCTTAAGTGGATAGCCTGTGGGTATCTATTCCAGTCAGCAATTGCAACAAAAAAACGTCTGCGATGACACTCCGACTTATCAACGATAATCTTTTGCATTGAACCAATTTCCGTCACATTTGTGTAAAAGTATTTCAAACAATGCTCGTTGCCCATAGATGCTACATTATGAATTGAATTTGTGCATTCAAGAACATGACATATCTTCCTACATTTTTTACTGTTTAAAGGAACTACATCATAGTAGCATTTATCAAAATATTGATGTACTTCATGAATCTCACAAGAAATTTAGATACACTTTCTTGCAAAAATAAGAAAGTTTAACGAGAAAAGTGATCACCAATAAAAAATACAGATGTGCAGAATAACAAGTGTCAAAGCTACAATCCAAACTACATTGTCAGAACTCAGAATGCTTAAGTGGATATCCCGTGGGTACCTATTCCAGCCGGCAATTTCAGTAAAAAATGTCTGCGATGACACTCCGACTTAACATAGATAATCTTATGCATTGAACCAATTTCCGTTACATTTGTGAGAAAGCATTTTCCAACAATGTTCGCTGCCCATAGATGCTACATTATGAATTAGATTTGTGCATTTAAGAACATGACACATGTTCCTACATTCTTGACTTTCTTAAAGAACTACATCATAGTAGCATTTATCAAAATCTTGATCCACTTCATGAATCTCACTTGAAATACAAATACACTTTCCTGCAAAAATAAGAAAGTTTACCTAGAAAAGTGATCACCAATAAAAAATACAGATGTGCAGAATAACAAGTGTCATAGCTACAATGCAAACTACATTGTCAGAACTCAGAATGCTTAAGTGGATAGCCCATGGGTACGTATTCCAGTTAGCAACTTCAGCAAAAGACGTCTGCGATGACACTCCGACTTAAAATAGATAATCTTATGCATTGAAACAATTTCCGTCACATTTGTGAGAAAGTATTTCCAACAAAGCTTGTTGCCCATGGATACTACATTATGAATTGGATTTATGAATTTAAGAACATGACACATCTTCCTACATTCCTGACTATCTGAAGGAACTACACTATAGTAACATTTATCAAAATCTTGATGCACTTCATGAATCTCGCTTAAAATGTACATACACTTTCCTGTAAAAATAAGAAAGTTTAAATAGAAAAGTGATCAACAATAAAAAATGCAGATATGAAGAATAACAAGTGTCATAGCTATAATGCAAACTATATTGTCAGAACTCAGAATACTTAAGTGGATAGCCCGTGGGTATCTATTCCAGTCAGCAATTTCAGCAAAAGACGTATGCAAAGACACTCCGACTTTACATAAATATTCTTATGCATTGAACCAATTTCCGTCACATTTGTGTAAAAGTATTTCAAACAATGCTCGTTGCCCATAGATGCTACATTATGAATTGAATTTGTGCATTCAAGAACATGACATATCTTCCTACATTTTTTACTGTTTAAAGGAACTACATCATAGTAGCATTTATCAAAATATTGATGTACTTCATGAATCTCACAAGAAATTTAGATACACTTTCTTGCAAAAATAAGAAAGTTTAACGAGAAAAGTGATCACCAATAAAAAATACAGATGTGCAGAATAACAAGTGTCAAAGCTACAATCCAAACTACATTGTCAGAACTCAGAATGCTTAAGTGGATATCCCGTGGGTACCTATTCCAGCCGGCAATTTCAGTAAAAAATGTCTGCGATGACACTCCGACTTAACATAGATAATCTTATGCATTGAACCAATTTCCGTTACATTTGTGAGAAAGCATTTTCCAACAATGTTCGCTGCCCATGGATGCTACATTATGAATTAGATTTGTGCATTTAAGAACATGACACATGTTCCTACATTCTTGACTTTCTTAAAGAACTACATCATAGTAGCATTTATCAAAATCTTGATCCACTTCATGAATCTCACTTGAAATACAAATACACTTTCCTGCAAAAATAAGAAAGTTACCTAGAAAAGTGATCACCAATAAAAAATACAGATGTGCAGAATAACAAGTGTCATAGCTACAATGCAAACTACATTGTCAGAACTCAGAATGCTTAAGTGGATAGCCCATGGGTACGTATTCCAGTTAGCAACTTCAGCAAAAGACGTCTGCGATGACACTCCGACTTAAAATAGATAATCTTATGCATTGAAACAATTTCCGTCACATTTGTGAGAAAGTATTTCCAACAAAGCTTGTTGCCCATGGATACTACATTATGAATTGGATTTATGAATTTAAGAACATGACACATCTTCCTACATTCCTGACTATCTGAAGGAACTACACTATAGTAACATTTATCAAAATCTTGATGCACTTCATGAATCTCGCTTAAAATGTACATACACTTTCCTGTAAAAATAAGAAAGTTTAAATAGAAAAGTGATCAACAATAAAAAATGCAGATATGAAGAATAACAAGTGTCATAGCTATAATGCAAACTATATTGTCAGAACTCAGAATACTTAAGTGGATAGCCCGTGGGTATCTATTCCAGTCAGCAATTTCAGCAAAAGACGTATGCAAAGACACTCCGACTTTACATAAATATTCTTATGCATTGAACCAATTTCCGTCACATTTGTGAGAAAGTATTTTCAACAATGCTCGCTACCCATGGATGCTACATTATGAATTAGATTTGTGCATTCAAGAACATGACACATCTTCCTACATTCTTGATTGTCTGAAGGAACTACACCATAGTAGTATTTATTAAAATTTTGATGCAGTTCATGAATCTCACTTGAAATACAAATACACTTTCCAGCAAAAATAAGAAAATTTACCTAGAAAAGTGATCACCAATAAAAAATGCATATGTACGGAACAATAAGTGTCATAGCTACAATGCAAACTATATTGTCAGAACTCAGAATGCTTAGTAAATAGCCCGTGTGTACATATTACAGTTAGCTGTTTCAGTAAAAGACGTCTGCGATGACACTCCGACTTAACATAGATAATCCTATGCATTGAACTAATTTCCGTCACATTTGTGAGAAAACATTTCCAACAATGTTCGCTGCCCATGGATGCTACATTATGAATTAGATTTATGCAATCAAGAACATGATACATCTTTCTACATTCTTGACTTTCTGAAGGTACTACACGATAGTAGTATTTACCAAAATCTTGATGCACTTCATGAATCTCATTTGAAATACACATGCACTTTCCTGCAAAAATAAGAAAATTTAACTAGAAAAGTGATTACCAATAAAAATGCAGATGTGCAGAATAGCAAGTGTCATAGCTACAATGCAAATTACATTGTCAGAACACAGAATGCTTAAGTGGATAGTCCGTGAGTACATATTCCAGTCAGCAATTTCAGCAAAAAAAACGTTTATGATGACACTCCGTTTTAACATAGATAATCTTATGCATTGAACCAATTTCCGTCACGTTTGTGAGAAAGTATTTCCAACAATGTTCATTGCCCATGGATGCTACATTATGAATTTGATTTGTTCATTAAAAAATATGACACATCTTCTTACTTTCTTAATTGTCTGAAGAAACTACACTATAGTAACATTTTTCAAAATCTTGATGCACTTGATGAATCTCACTTGAAATACACATACACTTTCCTACAAATAAGAAAGTTTAACTAGAAAAATGATCACTAATAAAAAATATAAATGTGCAGAATAACAAGTGTCATAGCTACAATGCAAACTACATTGTCAGAACGCAGAATGCTTAAGCAGATAGCCCATTGGTACCTATTCTAGTTAGCAATTTCAGTAAAAAGGCGTCTGCGATGACACTCTGACTTAACATAAATAATCTTATGCATTGAACTAATTTTCGTCACATTTGTGAGAAAATATTTCCAACCAGGGAATCAAAACTCGGCCAACTCGGGATCGGATCGCCCGAGTTGGCTCGGTTTTGGCCCCTCCGATCCGAGCCGGGGTAACCTGTCCGGTCCCCTGCGCTCGGATCGGTCGGGCTCGGCTGGGCTCGGCGGGATCGCCGAGCCCGGGCCGGTCCGCCGCGGATCGGCCCGGACCGAGGCGATCCGGGCCCCAACGGCTAGTTCAGAACTAGCCGTTTTCTAGCCGTTGGGGACTGTTCCCCAACGGCCAGAAACGGCTCTTTGGAGCCTTTGGAGGCCTTGGGGGTCTATATAAACCCCCCAAAGGCCCCCAATATGTTCTAAACTCAAGTTTTGAGTTCTCCTCCCCTCCTCTCAATATTTTGGGCATTCTCTCTCTCTCTCGGGTGCTATTTTGCACTATTTGGGAGGCGATCTCATCTTTCACACTCTTGGGATTCTTGTTCGACTATTCGGGCTCTCTCACACACTCTTGGCCGAACTCTTGGCTGCGATTCATCTCCCTCTCTCTCATCCGCAAAAAAAGATTATTTATTTTCTGTTTTATTATTATTAACTTCTTTTTTTGTGTTGTAAGTGATGGCCGCCGAAGGTGGTGCTGCTCCGGCTCCCCATTCTTCAAGCAACCCTCCTAGCACCGATCCCGCTTGGGCTCATGTATCGTTGTGGACATGGCTCGAAGGAAGGTCCAATGCAAATATTGTGACCGGGTCTTATCGGGCGGCATATTTCGTTTGAAACAACATCTAGCGGGAATTAAAGGTGAGGTGGCACCATGCTCGAGAGTTCCTGCTGAAGTTCGAATGCAATTTTGCCAATATATGAAGGAGAAAGAGACATCCAAAGCAAACACTAGTAGAAGACGGCAACAAATCCGGGAAGATTTATCTGCCCCTCCTCGAAGGTCCGTAGATTTACCAAGAGGGAGACAATTCTTTGATCTTGATCAAGATGAAGAAGGTTAGTAATTAGTTAACTTACTTTTGGAACATTTATTTTACTTTAAGGCTTTAAGCACCCTCCGACCCTCATTCTATTTCTATCTCATATTATAGAACAATTTCGTCGGGCATCGGAAGCAAGTCGAAGGTCTAATGCGGAAGAGGACTATCTCCGACGTACCGGTCGTCACGTAGGTCAAGGTAGTGGCCATGGGGGTAGCGGACAAGGGAGTTCAAGTGCTGGAATGAGTTCAAATATACCTGAGGTTCCAGTGGATATCCCTAGAGACGGAGATCCTAGAGTGGGACCAATAGACCCATTTCTCACCAGGCGAAGGGAGAAGCAACCATCCATTTCTGCAGCATTCAAGAATTTGAAAATATGCAAGGAGAAGATAGGGAGAGCGACGTCAAGATGGTTCTTCTTCAACAGCATACCGGCTAATGCAGCAAAAGGACCATATTATGAGTCCATGATAGAGACTATGGTGAAGTGGGCAAAGGGGTGGAAGGCCCTACTTCATATGAAATCTACAACAAATACTTGGATATGGAGGTTGAAGATATGAAGGCATATGTTTCCACATTTGAACGAATATGGGATGAATATGGTTGCACGTTAATGTGCGATGGATGGACAACGTCTGCCACAGGGTGTGAGAGAAACTGGAGCACATTTGGCTTGATCCACACAAAACAAAGAAACCGGTTGAAGTCTGCACGTCTTGAGAAGTTGGTATTTTGCCACTACAACATGAGATTGAAGCTTAAAAACCTTCAATTAATCAAGCAAGTTCAAGATAGAGAGAGATATAGATCCTCGGGGCAACAACAAGCTGAAGCAACTCCATCGGAGACAATAGATATAGAAGAAGTTTTTGAGGAGGAACATCCACTACATGCATGGGTAAATGCAAGCACTTCGGTTCAACCAGAGTTCGACCCACATGATCGTGCATGGGCTGAAGGTAATGACATTTACAATGTACATGCATCATTTATAAATTATTTATTTCTCATTTTAACATGTTTATGTCTCATTTAGGTGAGCTTGATGATGTGCCTTTGCTTCCGGAGTTCGAAACTCCCCCAGCCCCTAAACGCCAAAAGAAGACAGTGGGTGCAAGAGGAAGGAGCACGAAACATGGCATTAGCATTGCAGACTTGGACACGATCGAGGAAGATATAGATGATGAAACACCGGAGCCAAGCGATAATGTTCAATACCAAACTTCTAATGACTCGACATCGAAGACAAGTACTCCTAGTGAGGGATCCGATCATGGAGGAGATGTCCTAGTTGTCAGCAGTGTACCGCCACCGGCACCGCCACCCGACCCTATTGTATTCACCGGAGAGGAAGATTTCACCCATGCTACTCAAGATCAACATCATGGGAGTAGGGAAGGGAGGGAAGCACAAACCTCAAGTCAAAAATATGCACGAAAGGGGAAGAAAGTGGCATCTCAATTGCAAGGGCAGGGCAAGGCCAAGGAGCATCCGAAGATTCGGGATACAATCCCAACTTCATTCCGCATAGACGGAATTGGTTAATGAAGAAGAAGAAGATGCAAGAGGAGTGGGAGCGTCAAGAAAAGCTACGGATGGAGTTTGAGACCATGGAGCAAGCGTCAGATACATCATCTTATGCTTCCACTGAAGGATATTACCAAGGGCAGGGAGGCTACTTGGGATATACTCAATACCCGGATGCATCATATTACACCGGAGGTGGAGCATATGCACAATCCACTGAGTCCTATTCACATTCACATGACTCATATGAGTCATATGGCTCATATCAAGTGCCTGAAATACCGGGCTACACACCAATCACTATCATATATGCGAACACGGATGCCTATAGTCAATATTTGACTCAATATGAGGCATATTACCAACATTATATGTCTTGGACAGATTATGTAAACCTTATGTCCACACAATATAATGTACGATTCCAATAAATACATTTTTTTCATGTATTTCAGTCCATAAATACAATGTTCATATATTTCCTATTTTTTCATATTTTTTCTATTTTTTTTCAATTTTTTTAAGGGGGGCGATCCACCCCCCTTTTGCTTGGCCAGACCCGGTCGGGCTCGGCCCGGACCGGCCGAGCCGGGCTCGGGATCGCCGGGTCGGATCGGTTTTGGGCCGACCGATCCGATCCCGATCCCCGAGATTTTGAACCTTGTTTCCAACAATGCTCGATGCCCATGGATGCTACATTATGAATTGGATTTGTGCATTCAAGAGCATGATATATCTTCCTACATTATTGACTGTACGAAGGAATTACACCATAGTAGCATTTATTAAAATCTTGATGCACTTCATGATCATATCACTTGAAATACACATACACTTTCCTTCAAAATAATAAAGTTTAATTAGAAAAGTGATTACCAATAAAAAATACATATGTGCAAAATAACAAGTGTCATAGCTGCAATGCAAACTACATTGTCAGAACTCAGAATGTTTAAGTGGATAGTCTGTGGGTACCTATTCCAGTCAGCAATTTCAATAAAAAGACATCTGCGATAACCCTCTGACTTAACATAGATAATCTTATGCATCGAACTAATTTCTGTCATATTTGTGATAAAGCATTTCCACAAATACTCGTTGCCCATGGATGCTACATTATGAATTGGATTTGTGCATTCAAGAACATGACACATCTTCCTATATTGTTGACTATCTGAAGGAACTACACCATAGTAGCATTTATCAAAATTTTGATGCACTTCATGAATCTCACTTGAAATACACATACATTTTTCTGCAAAAATAAGAAAGTTTAACTAGAAAAGTGATCACCAATAAAAAATGCAGATGTGCAAAATAACAAGTGTCATAGTTACAATGCAACTACATTGTCAGAACTCAGAATGCTTAAGTGGATAGCTCGTGGGTACCTATTTCAGTCAGCAATTTCAGCAAAAGACATCTGCACTGACACTCCGACTTAACATAGATAATCTTATGCATTGAATCAATTTTCGGCACATTTGTGAGAATGCATTTCCAACAATGCTCGATGCCCATGGATGGTACATTATGAATGGATTTGTGCATTCAAGAACATGACACATCTTCCTACATTCTTTACTGTCTGAAGGAACTACACCATAGTAGCATTTATTAATCAGTTCAGCACTGTTAAGCTCTTCAAGAGCCAATTTATATTGGTTAAAGGCATTGGATAAATCTGTCGGCTGAATTCTTAGAGTGGTCTTAAATATGCTTTTGTTTAGATCTCCAACTTGGAGATCAATGGTACCACTTAAGGCAGCTTTACAGCGGTTGCATGAAACAATATTCATATTGTTCTGTAAAATCGTTTTGGCTGCATCTAGCTCATCTACTGCTAACTTCAAAAGCTGCTTCTTGTAGTAAACTTGTCCTGAGGGATGTGAAATTGAAGAACTTATGCACATTGAATCTCTATCCATTTTCTTCTCATATAAATTCAGAAGAATAGTCAGTCAAGAAAATAAAGTAAGAAGAAATGGTTTACAAAGTACCTAAATGAGATAAAAAGGCAATGTTGTGGATTGGGAAACGTAGTGAACATGAGATATTTTTTTTTGTCCTGAAAAAGCTTTCAGTTTTCATCACATATCCGATTGATTCGTAAATAAGTCCCACCTAAAATATATTAGAAATACAACACAACAAAATACATCATAAACAGATAAGTTCAATTTTCCTTTTCTTCTCTTTTTTGTATGTGTGCAAATGTCTACTTGGGAGGTGGGGTTTGGGGGAAAAGCGTCGGGTAGGGTAGAAAGAAATCTGTAAACTACTTTTAAGGTAGCATTTGAGTACAGACCACGGACTAATAAGACAACCATCTAAACTTTGTGATCCACTAATCATTGGTCATTCTTTAGTAAGCGATAATGCAATTGACCCACGAATAGTATCCAAAGTTGTCTTCACCTTTCTAAGATTCTTCCCAAATAATAAACAAATTATTTGCTTAATATCGCAGTACGTAATTGAAGGGCCTTTTTGGCATATTTAAGAGCATGTCAGAACTAGTAAAATTAAATAATTAACACTCAGATGATATATGCCTGTCGGACGTGGAAAATTTCATAAGAATTTTATGGTGTTTGAATTTAATTTGATTTTTATTTATTTTACTTTGCGAGGCGTGCCAGCCTGTCTAACAGACAGAATTTGAACTCTGCGCGATGCGGAGAGAAAGTTTTATGTCCAAGGGATGGACAAGTGCTCCAATTTTATTTTGAACTTGTTTGTTCCGCGATTTTATTTTATCAGGCGATTAGGGTAGCGTGTGCTGGACCCCTTTCTCCATAGACCGGAATCGATATTTATTTACATCAGGTTAAAAGCCTTTAATGTTGTTTTACATCAATTTTAACCCGAACACCATTGATAGCAAAAAGTCGAGGTTTACATTTTTCTAGAAAATAGTAGCATGGTGTCTTATTTTTTTTATCGAATTAAATGGATTTGTTTTTTTTTTAGAAGGGGTGTTATTTAAAAAGAGCATGGGCTCGATTTGTGAGTATTAACATGTAATTGAGGAATGATTGGGTGTATACCCGAGGATTTATTTGAAATTTGAATATGTGGTGTCTTTGAGCAGAGCTTCCGCATGGGTAGAGTTACTGCGCAAACACACAAACATATATTTAATGAACATATGACCATATTATTTTAAGGCAAAGTCTCTGTATGGACAAAATCTCCCCATAAAATATGCACATATGAACATATATTTTGTGAACATATGAGTATGCTTTTGGGCAGAACCTTCGCTTGGGCAGAGTCTCCTTAAGAAGACATGCACATATGAGCACAAAGACTTACCCTTACGGAGACTCGCTCAACGTGAGGGAATAACATAAATGTGTCTAAATGCTTAAATCCATGGAGACTAACTCGACATGGAAACATTTAGAACACAAGAACATAAAGATGTTAAATACCTTATGCCCATGGAGACTAACTCAACATGGAATGTATTTAAATATCGAAGCACATGAGCACAATTTAATTTATCTCCACAGAGACTAACTCGATGTGGAGATATGAGTTTACATTTGGATTTTAGAATCCCTCTATGGAGACTAACTCGACATGAAGGGAGATTATGGAGATTTCGAAGCTGGAGGGGGAGACGACCTTTTTTGTTTGTTGAGGGCGAATACCTTCACGACGAGCAAAACCTTCACGAGCAAGCTAGAATTTCCTTTCAAAAAGAGCTTTCTTTTCAAATTTCAGAATATCCCCTTGGCAATTTTTGAAGACCAAAACTCCGTCCCTTGTTGCCATCAGGCTACATGGACTATTTATAGGGGTTTTGCCCCTTTACATTGAGAGAGGAGAGAGGGATAACCGATGGAAGGGTTCCATCGGATAAGCCCTTAACCGATGGAAAACCGATGGAAAGGTTCCATCGGTTAAGGAAGGGCCCCTTAACGGATGGAACCCTTCCATCGGTTAAGGGAGGGCCCCCTTAACAGATGGAATACTCCATCGGTTGGGGATTTCCCCTAATCGATGGAAGGGCTCCACGATGGGAAATTTCCATCGGTTAAAGGGTTTACATGGGTGGTTTTCTATAAATACACCCTCGTGTTTTCTTATGAGAGGTGTTGATGCCGTAAGATCTTTGGGCTTTCCTTGGAGATCTTCTGACGAAGAGTTGAATTTGCAATTTGCAAGTACTTGACGCTTCCTCTTACACGTGTTTTTGTAATGTTCTTTGAACTTGGTCTTATTGACCTTGTGCTGCCGGATTTCTTCCGCAACATATCTTCTTCGAAGCGTTGTTCTCTCTGAACCTTTGCTTCACTGAAGGGACTTGGTGCTGACTTTATTAATACATTCCCTCCTTAATTTGAGAGGGACTTGGACCCAACATTACCTAAGTAACCATGACATTACTTAAGTAACCATTGGATATAAATAACTTCCGGCATTCCCTTATAGATATCCGCTGCAAACTTTTCATGGTTCAACAATGCCCAACTAGTAAAATAAAGATTTGGTGCCTGAAGGGCAGAAAGAGTCAGCTTTATTAAGGAACCAACAACAAAATTATCTGATTGACTGGAATGAAAAATATTAACATACTTTGAACGTAAAAAAACCATCACCTTTTATAAGAAGAAAAGTGAACTTGTGGACTACACAACAAAAGTATCCTAACTGCTAAAATAACATACAACAAGTAAATCAAATTTTACCTTGTACTTTGAAACAAGACCTAAGCAAAACAAAAAAGGTAATAAACATACAATGGACTCCCAATTATGTTGTCACTATGTGCACACTAATGACACTCAAACTACTGAAGAGTAGAATCCACATGCTACCTTACATGTTTCGAAAGTAAAGCATAGAATTTGAAATATCTACCTTCCCTTATTCTAGGCTTGCAAAACTTAGAAAAGCCTTTACTGTTAACATCATTACTTTTTCCCTTTTTATTTTGGTTTGATGAGATGGGCACCACATTTATTTTAATCGAAATGATGAACTATGCACCTTCATCAATTAATAGTTTGTGATCCATCATCTGATTAAAATCAGATGCATTGGAGTAAGATAGGCTATTTTTAACGTATTTAGAGTAAATCCTAATATATGTACAATCGTACAAGACAATTCTCAATAGATGTGCCGAGTACCAATGGAACAAGAAACATATATATATACTAATATAAGTAAAATTATAATCTAAACTCCTAATGAGAATGAGACTCTAAAACACTAATCCAAAATAGCACTAGGACAGTATAATATCAATGTAAGTGTGTGGGATTAGGATATTATTACAATATCTGCATCTCCAACAAAGTTCAAGTAGGATGAACCTGTAAGGTAGTGGGGAATGCAGCTATGTACTGGTCACTGGGTTGGCCAAACCACTATGAATGCTTTCAACAAAGCCCTTTTATGTATTTCTTCCATCTCTTCTATCTCAGTTCAGTTCAATGCGATTAATTTTTAAATTATCAGTTTAAGTTTAAAATTTAGTAAACACCGATCATTCTGCATACTGGTTGTTCCATAGCCGCATAACATTACCCTGTTGGTTATTCAATTGGAATTTCTCTTCTGTCATGCCCTTGGACTACGCAAAACCTTTTTCAAGTTGTATTTTACATAGAAAAATTTAACACATTTTCCACTTTTTATTGTTTCTTTAATGAATTTCAAACTTACTATTCCGTTGTCAAAGAATAGAAACCTATAATCAACATTACAAAGATATTGTCAACATGCTCAATTATGCACATCTCTGAAGGGAGAAAAAACTCAATATTTTGCTCACTTACATGCAGACTTTGTGAAACAAACAGGACTGTAGAAGACGTTTTTTCATAATCATAGTTTACCTTTGCTATCAGTCTCAGAAAAATAATGATTATTTCACAAAACCACATAAAACTGTGAAGAAAATATAAACTTAGCAAAAGTTGTAGATAGTACCAAAAATATTAAAAAGATATTTACTTGCATTACCTCAAATAGTTGTCCCACTAAAAGTAACCTTTCAGATAAATCAAAGAAAAGATATCTAGCAGCAAAGGCTGAATGATTGGACGCAGGAACCTACAAAGAGTCAAAGCAGTAAAAACAAAGAGAACATAACAGTGGCAATTTGACAATAAGATGGTGAAAAAGTTAAGCTGGAATAAACTTACACCTGAAACCAATGATAAGGCCATCTTTTTCACTTCCTCAACCGTGACTTGAGAATCAAAAGAGCCTTTGGAGCTTAATTGGCTTATCTGAGGCAACATGGAATTAGGAAGCAGGAATATCTGAAGGAAGCCAACTAATGATGATGGAGAACTTTCCATGCATCTCATCCATAAACTAGTCAGGTTTGCATGAACACCAAGTTCTTCGGAGACATCCGCAATAAAGTTTGCATCGTTGGTGAAGAACAAAATGCATGGCTAATTCTTCTGTTACTCCAAAGCACATCCACACACCTCGTGATAGGTATATTCATCTTTTTACTAAATACTACGATTAACTTGCATAACTCCAACTGAAAATCCAAGTGTCCCTGGAATTATACAGAAACAATAAAACATAGGTTACAGGGAGACTATCTTTGTGTAGAACACAACCTAATATTGTGTAAAAGGACATAATCGATATAAGTCATACAAATATCACTATTTGAAGAAAAACATACCTTTAGGCCTGCCAAATCTGCAATGTTACACAATAGCTGAATTGTTTTCTCCTTTTCTAATTCAAGGTGTATGGCCATATAAATCCTTGACCAAGAATCTAAAGCACACTTTATATCACAAAAAGAGAGGAAAAATGATCAATGTAATAGTTTCTGAAAGAAAACTTGGCTTAAAAGTTAAAACAGCTTCCTGCAGAATACCAACCTCCGTGTTCTGATTGGTCTCCTGAGCGCAATGGGCACATAAGGAATATGTGAAGGCCAACTGATAGAGTAAAGTAATATCACCTCCAACATCATTATGCATAGTCTCATGTTGGATAAAGCACCCAGTATCTAAATTGTTTTTAAACAAAAGTGCAAGAAACAAATGAGAGTCGATGTGGATGAATTGTGTACACCGAATCAACTGAATCATGTCGGCTCATCTAACACATGTCCCCCTTGGTTTATTATTTTTGCAAGTGGATAATACCACATATATATATTAAGAAAGAGGGAGAATGTACAAGTATATAGGGGCCCAAAAAACACGCAAAAATTGCACCTCCACATATACATGAACAATACACCAAGAGGGTGTAAAACACTCTAACCTCCCAAGACACCTAAAAGGGAAGGCATAGAGGCATTTACATTAGACAAAATGCGATTCCCTCACCTTATCTCGTACAAAATGGATTAGTATCTCCTCCAAGTGGATCTCCCTCCTGAAGATACAATAATTCCGTTCTCCCTAAACCGCCCATATAGTTGCATGCAAGATGAGCCACCAAACCATCTTGCCCACATTGAGGAGCCAGTGTCTATGCCAATCCTAAAACAAAGAGGTATATCACCCTACCTACAAGGCGATAGTTCTTCCAATTTTCCGAGCAATCTCCAACCAAACAAATTGAGAATAAGAGCAGCCCACAAAAAAGTTATCCAAGGACTCCTCTTCAACCTCACACAAACAGCAAGTCTTGTTCACCTCAGGCAAAAAATGGATCAACCTGTTCATCGTGGGAAGCCTCCCATATGCAATCATCCATATCAGAATCTTCACTTTGAGAGGGCTAGCTGGTGTCCACAATTCCTATAAGAAGGCAAACCTGACACCCCCATTAGAGCATAACTCATAGGCTATCTTGACTAAGAAATCTCCTCTCTTCCCCCATCTCTAGGTCCAAACATCCTCCCTGCCCTGTAGGTGATATGGTAGCATCAAACTCATCAATCCTTGGAACTTCTCCACCTCTTCATGAAAGAAATGGTGCCTAAAGGTCAGAGCCAGGCACCTCTCAGGACCTGCTGGTCAAATGCCTGAGCCACAGAGTTGGGTGGATCCCCCAAATCGTAAGAAGTCTAGGAAACAAGGACTGCAGTGTGAAGTCACCACACCACCTATCTTTCCAAAAGAGTCAATTCCGACCATCCCCTAGCTTCACCCAGCTACCTAAATCAATGAAATCTATGTATGAGAAGATACCCTGCCATGGAGTGAAGTAGTGTGGCGAAGTAAGGGTTCTAGGTCCCATATTCTGGAGGAAGAATAGTAGCGGCACCTAATGACATCAGACCATAGTCCTGCTTCCCCCTTGCCTAGTCTCCAAAGCCATTTTTCCAAGAGAGCCAACTTGAAGTTTCTTACATTTTTCAACCCCAAACCACCTTGTTTCTTAGACACGGTAATTCTGCCCCAACAAATATCATACCAACCTCTACATCTATCATCAGGCCCATGCCAAAAGAATTTGCACTGAATGAAATGCAGCTTCCTAGCCACTAAACTAGGAACGTGAAAGATAGAAATAGGTGGGCAGGCTCTCCAAAATCGAGATGCATAAAGTGAGACGGTCCCTTTGATGACATACAGAGATAAATTGGGGAGCAAACAGGTCATTAACTGGGGACCATCTAAGGTAGATGTCATGAGGGCAATTCAGTCTGCCCCATAGTAAAGAAAGGAGAAGAATAGAACTAACCAGTAAGGAAAGTGCTTCAGATAAGCACTGGAAAGAGCTATTTAAGTTATCCAATCCACAAGCTCTGAGAGCTTGTCCCTTCTTAACAAAAATCCTTGCTCTTGGCAAAAGGTTGTCCTCTGTAGCATAAATGTCAATGAGGAGTATATCAATCAATTTTATTTGCAGCCACCGGCATAACTTCGGAGACTGCACTTCTAGTTCTTCATATGTTAAAAGCTTCTGCATAGACATCCAACAACCACAATAAGGGAAGGCTGATTTTAGCAAAACATGTCAAAGGCAACTGAATGCTCAACCAAAGAATACATGATATTGAACCTGCTCCAAAATGATGTGCAATTCCCTCTTTGGTAATTCTTTGCATTTGCTTGAGAGCAAGGAGTACAGGACAGAAACAGAATCCACGGCATTGGCATCCTTGGAGTCTTCACAGACTACCTAAACAATTACAGGGTATTAGGCTAAGAAAGGGGGAAAAGAGAGGGGGGTGGAAGGGGACTAAGCAAGTAGTATAAAATTTCACAAATTGGGACCTTAGCCCATTCCTTCACCAGAGGAGAAGGATTTGCTGATGTTTCTAATAACTCATTTGCAGCAGACCAACTTAACAGACAGTTGACAACAATATTATGCAAATCAGTCTCTCCACATTCATGGGCAAAACACCAAGAGAAGTCGCGCTCTTTTCACATGCTTTGGCAAGGGCATCTTTTATTACATCTTCAGATAAGTCGCCATCAAATTTGATTGGCTTTTCGTCTGAGAATAATTGGCAAAGCATCCTGACATGGGTCCACAATGTTCTGCTACATAATCCCAAAGCAATTAATGCCTAAATAGACAAAGACAAGTATTAGATTCAGAAAGAAAATGAATGGCATCGCAAAAGATAAACAAAATGGTTACAACATGAGAAAATAGATTGAAGTTTCAGACAGGTGGAGCATCTTTTTGGGGAGATTGGGGCATTGGTTTTGACATTCTCACATCCTCCATACTTAACAATGAATTTTTCATCTTTTACGAGATAGACATTTGAGATTTCTTACATAGAGTGTAACCAATATGAGGGAGGTTTGCAGTTACACATACTCTCTCCTGCTCCTTGCCCCTCTCTCAAAAACCTGCCACCTAGGTGGACACCTAAACAGATGCCTTAGTGCCTAAGAACTCATCCCCAGTCACTCTGTACTCTGTAGCACCTTCATCACCTTGACAACTATGCAATTAATTATACACGTATGAGTGATTTTTTAAGGGAGTTCATAGTTATACTTCCCTTTCTATATTTGTGTAATAGGTTGTACAACCTTCTAATCTCCCATAATTATTCTTCTACTAAAGGCAAAAAGGTTGACCATCTACAATTTGCTCTGTTTCCATTTCACTTGATGATTTTAGTAATCCAAAGTGATAGAACAATTTCCCTATACCAACACTAATACTCCAACAAGGCAAAAACTTCCAATGGTTGTGGGTATGACTAGGTCTAAAAATAAATGCCCAATTTCCCAGTGGTCATCTAAATAACTTTCCCTCAATTAATTAAAACTCAATAATCATTTCATTAGGTGAAGAAGAATGATATAGTGCCATATTTGTCGATACATTTGTGAATCTTTAAGATGGGGCTGGCATCAAACTTGAGTTCAATGATCCAAGCTTCAGAGCACTGGGCTTACATTCGACGTATAAAAATGTCCATTAGGAAAAGAGTGTTGCAACAGGGTGAGCAAAGCTATTGAATTGCAGCATTCTTCTTTATATAATAAATAGAAATACTTTTATCAACACGAAATGCAAACAAGCTAAGATAAATGAGCTAAAACTTGTCATTTCTAGTATATGGAGGCTACACTTAAGCCTAACTGGCACATTATCCATAAAAAATAATAGTTAGATATCCATTACTCACACATTAGAAAGGCCTAATGCTTAGAATCAACCGTAAGATCCAATATTCAGACAAATATGTAAAATAAAGCTTGCCAATGAAGACACTCTTTTATCTAGAAATATTGAGATCAAGAACCTATAAGAAAGTGGGTATTTAAAAAAATATGTATCACCATCATAGTTGATTACCTTCTTCTTTTGCCCAACATGGAACAGTGACACACCAACATTATTGAATGAAGATGCTAAATACTTTAACCCTGTAGGCTTTATCCATTGACATGAAACCAATTAATCTATGGAAGTTACCATTGGGAAAACAAACCAGAATTACTACACAAAAAACTAAGAGCAATGCTCATCAAAGTTGAATCAGAGGAAAACAACACAAATAACATTGACAAAATAAACCTGAATTTTCTCACTCAGCCCGAGGAAGATTTTAAGGGAAGCAACAGCTGCATAGAACACTCCTGCATAGCCCTTACACAACCTTTCTTTCTCAGATTGGTCATTGCATCTATACAAGGACAAGGCAGTTAGGATTGTTTAGTTCCCAGAACCATCAAAACAAATTACTAGTAGCCAACAATTATGAAACGTAAAGACTATGCATTTGCATATATAAGACAAACAAGGATTATTCACTTGAAATAGATTATTTACCTGATTTCAGGGAGGAAGAAATCGCAGTACTGAGACAAAGCATTTTGAACATGTTTAATATCAGCAGAAGGAAAGCACTGTTTTCCAGGTATCATATTCTCCCAGGCAGTGCTTACATAGTTCTCCAAGTGATTGCATAGGAACCCCAAAGCATCCACATACGACAACATGGAAACTTCTCCATGTACCTGATTGCATGATCTGGAAGTCTTGCATTCCAGGGATGAAGATGACACTCTTTTCATACCTTTATCCAGAACACTACAAGTAGGACCACTGCGAATATAAAAGTAATAGCGTAGGACATCCAGTGAATCAGCAAAGATTTGCAGATGTTTTGTATCATTCAAAAGCTCTAATGCCGCATCATTAGAAGTTATATAATCCATTGCAATGGCATAAATACCCAAAACTGAGGCAACAGGAGATGAAACCTAAAAGACCAATAGTCAGTTACATTACCTAGAGGATGGATGTTAAAAAGAGACTGTATTACATGTATGTTTGCAAGCAGCATATGATATACCTCGTAAAGATTGCTTCTCGATGAATAAAGAAGCTCAGAGACAGTTCTACTACCATCCAAGTTCACATCTTGGAAGTTGTCAACAATGTAGCGGGCAAATTCAAATAGCTGGTTTACCTTGTACACCACATTAAGCTGCCAATAGAAATATTATATGTCAAGATCTCTTGGGTTTGTGATTCAACTAATAAGGAAGAGAACAGCAAAAACTGTATCAGAATATGCTGTCAAAATTGTATAAAATGTGAGTTATAAATAGGAACAATTCACTCATTGTATCAAACTGAAATAGGCTCTTCTTAAAACAGGTGGCAACACACTAGATTGTTGAATGAGACCAAATATCATCTGGGAAGATTCCGCTCATATCTTGCTTGGTATCAAGGGAAGTCAGGTACATAGATACCTCTAGTAAACTCACAGAAGGCAGTCCCATATGGTCCACTTGGGACTTGGAAAACAATTCTCATAACCGGATGAATTCTTAAAGTTGTCAGCCAGAAATTTTAACAAAAGCTTATATGTCAAATTGGTTCTTGATATGTAGCATTTGTATAGCTATCATGGTTGTTAAGGCAACCAAGGTGACAAAGACGTGATCCACTGCCTTACTGCTTAGGCAGCAAGGCAAGCACCTAGACTAAGCCAATTTTATGCAATACAATACCTACTTTATACTATGTACATTATCTATCTATTTATAATATAAAAGTGCCACCACAATATGTAAAACATATGTGAGTGTAAGGTCATGTAATAGAAGAAATAACAAATGTTAACCAAATGATTAATACTAATAAGGCAATCAATCGGCATCTGAGCATGAATCTGTCAAGTGTCAATAAGTGAAAAAAAAAGTTTTATTTAACCTGAAATATTGCTAGACAAATAATAAATGAGAGATAGAGCAAGAAAGAATGACTATATGTATAGTTAAGGCATCCAACAATAAAAAACACAACCGGGGCTGCTGCAGTTCAAGAATCATGCAACTGCTTAGTCTTATAGGGCTGCTCGCCTAGACGACCACTCGCCTTGGCGGTTGGCGATGCCTTGAAAACAATGATAGCTACCACAATAATATTCCCAAAACTTGTTAGCTGAACAATAGTTTTATGCTCTCAAGTAAGGTAACCTGACTATCACCTCTTATTCTAGTGAATCAAAGATTTAATGGCAGGAGTTTGAACATTACAGAACCTACAAGTGGGTAGATTTATATTGTTGATCAAAAATAATATGAGAAGCACGTCCAAGAAACAAAGATATCTCCAATTCCATGCTAGTCTTTCCTCTGGTCATAAACTTGACAGGTCAAATCCCCACGGAGTCTGTCAATTCCAAGGTTTTCAATGAGGAAGGACAACAAAACAGTACACTATGACTTGAGGTTGAGTAAGACTTACTGAACTTGCCCAAGTGCAGTAAGTGCAATTAGTGTAGGGTGGCAGCCCACATGGCATCCAATATGGCGCCATGCCGGCTGCCACATCAGCAAGCAGGTAAGAGAAGCAGTAGCCCAAGTTGGTATTTTGGAGCCCAAGCTTATATTTTGGAAGTCGCCCAAAGTATAAATTTGGGCTCCAAAATAGCGACTTTGGCTCCAAAATTCTAATTGGGCTCCAAAATACCAACTTGGTTTACTGCATCTCTTACCTGCTTGCTGATGTGGCAGCCCACATGGTGTCATATTGGATGTCACCCTACACTAATTACACTTACTACACTTAGGCAAGTGCAGTAAGTCTTTCTCCTTGAGGTTATATTGCTACTCCTACCTCAACGTGGGAGAGTTTGAAGAACTGATCAGCAGCACGGACAAAGTTGACAATGTTTTTTATTTTTTCTTTCGAAAGTGACAAAGTTGACAATGTTAAAGGCCTGAACACTTGCTTCATTGACGACTATAGTCATTGTACGTGGATCTACCTGCTAAAATCAAGAGCTGAAGTTCCCCGAGTGATTGAGGTTTTTGCAAGAAGTTTGAGAATCAACTTCAGATTAAAAATAAATAAATAAAAGTGTTCCACTCCAATAATGCTTTTTTTGAGAAAAATCTGAATCTTTGAGAGTGAGGAGACTATCCACGAGTCTTCGTGTGCCTACATCTCCAATATAATGGGGTGGTTGAGAGGAAAACTTAGCTCAAGCTCTTCTTTTTCAACATGGCCTTCCTAAGAAGTTCTTGGATGAGGCAGTTCTTAGTGCAGCTTATGTCAATACCATCATGTGTTCTTGGACACAGGCACTGATCTCCCTTTTGTACCCCAACCACCCATTATTTGCTCTGCCTCCACAAGACTTTGGTTGTTTCTGCTTCATTCATTCAGGTCATTCGAAACTTTTTTTTTTTTGGAAAGGTGAGTGGTACCACCGATGTATTGAGAGAAAAAGAATATATAAGTATAGGCCAACAAAAAGAAATCCCAAAAACAACCATGTCCGCCTATACAGCACCATCCACCCCTAGATGGATAACAAAAATCAACCCACCCACCCACCCCATAAAAACAAAAAGTGAGGAGTAGGCCTGATCCACATTACAAATAATTAATGCATATTCCCTAAACGTGTTATAAATATCAACAAAAAGAGAGTTCGCATGCCAAGCAACCATGAAAAAATTATCATATTCCTCTCACCCCACATCATCTATAGAATCACATGCAAAATGAGCCGCCAAACTGTTTGATCACCCTTTGTAGACTAATGTCTCTTCCACTTCAGCATCATCTGCTCAATTTCAAAGTGGAAGGGAATGGTGCAATGAGCTCTCATAGCCATCTCCCTGCAAACAGTAGAGGAATAGGAGCAACCGATAAAGATGTAATCAATAGACTCATCTTTACCCCTGCAAAGAACACAAGTGATATGAATGGCCGGCAGGATGCTGCACAAGCTATCACACGTATGAAGCCTGCCAATGGATACTCTCCACATCATGACTTTCACGTTTAGGGGAATTTTAGGCTTTCAAACCTGATCACGTAATCGATGCCGAATGCCACCATCAGAAATGATGTTATAAGCCGATCTAACTGAGAA